>CAEGAF010190517.1:0-25650 GCA_903067075.1 Micropoecilia bifurca | reverse complement strand
TCATGAACACAGCGGTGGTTGAGTAGCTAATTTAAACTCCTGCTCTGATCTCTGTCGGTCTTTGAGTCGCTTTTTTTCTGTTAATGAAACCGAAACGCACTGAATTGCGCAACACCTTGTTGGAACAATAATTACTGAGATGATTAATTTTAACATGTTTCGTTGATTTTTTTATAGTTATTCTTTTTTAATGAAGCTAAAAACATTTAGGATCTTAGTGAATATTTTGATAAGCTTGTCAGAAGAGGAAGTTCTGGTCTCAGCGTCCTGGCGGCGATCAGTTTGTCACCTGCTGCCGAGATCGACTCAAAACCGACATAATGAGCAGCCCTGCCTTAATACATGGAATGATACTGAATCCACTGCCTGTTAGCAAACATTTTAGTGTATTTATAAATGCATAATTTCAATCCATGAACATAAGTATTCTTTAAAAGAACCCTCTGATAACACGTGTTGGTTTCACCTTTTTAACCAACAAGGTAGCTAACGCTATGCTACATCCCTGATGACTAGGAGCTTCCATTTCTAGAAGCAGGACGACCTTTCAGCAGCAATGTGTGAGCGTGTTATTCATGAGATACCTTTGGACTGAAGAGTATTTAAATATAATCAGGTGGGTATTTTATCCAAACCCCTTACTAGACCAAGATTTATGTTAATGCTCCACAATTACAATGTTCACCACCAGTAGATGTGTGTGAGCTATAATCATCTCTATTAGAGAAAGAGACAAGTTGGGTCTAAAAGTGCAGATTGCAGATGAGCATTTTAAATGTCTCTTAGCCTGCTAAAGAGATTGTCTGGTAGAGCTGTAAGTGCTACATATGTAAAATAATTTAGAACAAAAAAAAAACACACGTCTTCTGTGTAGGATAGTGATTTTATATTTATCTGCTTCCAAATTAGAAATACAAAAATCTTGTCAAAGGAGAGATTAAAACAGTGAAATTCTTTAAGTGTTAGCTGCTGCTTCACAAAATTATCAAGCTAACATTTCTGGCCTTTTACCTCATTGTGTTTCTTTTAGTGGATTATAATCGTAACTCCTCAGGCTGGTTAAAAATACTGGTGTCTGAATGCATGAGTTAACCCATTGTTTTTGTTGTCCCCTGTGTATCAAAAGCACACAGCAGCTGATACCTAATCATTCACAAGTGGTTCTCTGATCACCTGGTTAAAGATATACCGGCCTTCCAACTTCTTTCTTAACTCACATTTAAACTTAAGCATCCCAGAACACCTGAACTACAAAACAAATATCTTTAAAGACTGGGAACATGGTTGACACCCATTACAGTAAGGTTGGTGTAGGTAACTGGGTTTATGCAGTTAAAACTTTATTTAATTGCATCTGATTGCAGTCAGCAGTCATTTTATTAGAAAAATACATATACTAACAGAAACAAAGGTTAATCTGCAAATTCATACACTGATGGTAAAAGTAAAGCTGCATCATGAATACATTTGTCTTGGAAATTCAGATTTCACATATCACGATCACTGCAAATTTCTGCCTTTGCACATATTTTTCCTACAAGTAAAAAGAAGGGACAGATTTAAAAAGCAGCTCTTACTGCATCACCGATGAAAAGGAGAAACCAGCTGAATCCTACCACAAACAAGTAACGCTCAAGTCATGAGGCCGTAAATAGTAGAAATCTCAGTAATCAGTAGCGATCATAATGTGGACGATTATGGGAGTTGTATCCTTGATTGGAGCCTCTGGACCCAGATTGATAACTACTGCCATGCCCCCAGTTCCTGTCTCTGTCATGCCAGTGCTGTTCACGACGGTCCCCTCGCCACCTCCTGTCTTCCCCCCAACCGCGGTCTCTGTAGCCTCGGCGGTCCTGGTATCTGGACGGTATTCATAAAAAAAAAATACTACAGCATAAAACATTTCCCGCAGAGCGGCTGACTGAACACAAACTGGACCAATGCTACCTGTTGCCCCTGTCCCTCTGGTTTCCCCCTCCACGCCCTCGCCAGTCGTCAACAATTGGTGGCTGGTCAGCTGGACGTTTCACATATTGCTGGTATTCACTGTCCTCCGGTGAGAATCTGTTAGAGAACAGCTCCTCGTAGCTCTGCGTGTTTTCTGAGGCGTCAGACATCCTGTTAGCAAGACGATAAAAAGAAAAGGCTGTTAAACTTTGAAGAAAAATAAAACAAGAAAAAGTATGAGAGAAAACTGCCAAGCTGATTGTGTTATGTGTGACTTTTTCAAAAACAAAAAAAAAACAACATAACTAATACTTTCTTTACAAGGTTTATTATACAGAAACTAATTTTAAAACTATTTCAAGGTGCTTAATTTTTCGAGTCCAGTGAGATATTGGGTTTGAAGCGATTTTTTAAAACTGAAAGTGGATCAAATTATGAACAATTAAAATACCAGTTTCAAGCCAAAACTTACAAGTGTCTGCCTAAAAGCTGAAGATGAAAACTAATTTAATTTCCCAGTATTATGACAATAACTACTTAACCCAATCAGATATGAGTCTTCACATGTCTGACTTGTGGCCAGACTTCAAAACTAAAACAGACGGAAAATCTGCAAAAGCTACTGGACAAAAAAAACCTGAAAATCTGATAGATTACTACAAATTTTATAAGGAAGAGTGGACAAAAAAAAAAGACTGACTGGGGTGTGTGCATTTTTAATATCCGCTGTTTGTGTCCATAGATTACCAGGAGCTGAAACTGCAGCAAAGCCTTACTCTACCAGACAAACCGAAAAATTACATTATGTCCGTCAAGGAATTAATCCTTGTATAAGCAGTGAAATTTATCAGAAATGTTCGTTTTTAAGATTAAAATATACTAATATCGAGCAGCATGCTTCACTGTAGACGGTTTCGTATTTTCATAATTATTCCATAAAGATCCCCAATATGTTCAGTTATGCTGAGTATTTCATTTTCTAACAACCAAACACAAGAAGTGTTGTTTTCTGCCAAATAATATTCAGTCTCTGGTTTAACAATGTGCATTTATACGCTTATAGGAGATAAATTACTTAATAGAAACTGCTAAACTGAATTGCCATTATTGCTAACACGGATTTTAAAATTGTTTTTCCCTATGACATTTGCAGCTATGAACTCCAAACCAGGAATTGATCCAGTTCAATTACCATAATTTAAACATAAAAGTTGTCCTTCTAATGCACTTTAGCAGAAAATGTAAGAACGTACCTTTACGCGTTAGCTTTAGCGTCAACCAGCATCGGAACGTCACTGAAAATATGTTCCCTGAAACACAGAAGCTTGAATAATGGTTCCGGGAGCGCGCGCACCTGCTTCTGATTACAAGCTTTTCAGGTATTCGAAACCTCTATAAAAGCTTCTTTATTAGCATCATCTGTCCGTGTTAAGTCCGGTTATGAAGACGCAGTTTAACTAATATGCATATTAGTTGTCCATCTGACTGTATAACGGATCTCAACTCCAGGAATTCACCATTATAAACATGTAAGTGTTTTTTTTTTTTTTACTAAACAAACAAAAGAAAAATAAGCTGTGCGTTCTGTTTCCTTGGACATTTCGTGATTTCAGACCACAGTTGTCAGCGTGAAACCGCAGCCCAGCACCACAGATACAGCAGGTTTAAAGAGAGTGGGTGGTTTTACAAAGGGAGGCAGGTGGAGGGAGCCGCTCCGTGTCGCTGCTGCTTGCTGCCTCTGCTGCCCTTCATATGAAACACAATCCCTCTGGGGAGGAAGAAACTCCGCGTTGAAACCAGGCAGACAAACAGCAACTTATTTCATTATCGCTCTACTGCAGGAAACGAGGGAGGAAGCCATTCCTTAGTGGGATTTAGCGCCTCACGTTTGATAGGAGCGACAAACCAGGAGAGGATTAAAAAAAAAAAAACTTCCTGAACTGAGCGTGTTTCTGTAGGAGCGAGCTTGACAACCCGGTGAATCGAGTTTACGGAGAAGTGCTCTCATATTTCACTCGTCTCTCAGCAGCAAGAGGACTTTTTTCCCCTCCTGCGGACAAAGCGGGGTTTTGACTCCGCTGACCACTAATATTTTGAGGACCTCACTTTTAACAATATTTTTTTTCCTATAGCCTCCAAATAAAGAAAAGGAGTTGCACCTCAAGTCCGCCGCAATGGGGTGAGTGATCCGGAGAGCGCTGTCCTTCAGAGCGCCTTTATTAACACCTGACCGTTCGGTTCGCTCAAATACCTATAGCTGTTCACCTGTTATTCACTTCACCTGAATAGTCTCGGCTCGACTGTCCGTGAGGAGGACCCTTGGGTTATAAGATTATATTTACAGACTTCTTTTCTGTGAGATAATGCGACTTTTTATGTAACAATATTATCTTGCGTATGGTACATAATTTCAAGTGGATCCCTGTGCGTTTTACGTTCTTCATAATCTGTGCAGATAGAGCTTTGCGGCTTATGATATGGAGGTGTCAGAGTCGACACTGCCCACTAACGAGGAGCGATATGGCACTTGTGGGAGTGTGTGTGTGTGTGTGTGTGTGTGTGTGTGTGTGTGTGTGTGTGTGTGAGTTCTGTGGAGCTAGTGTGTGGTTTACAAGAAGGCACATAATTTTGTGTCTATAGTCTGTTGTGTGACTCTGGCTCATCTCCACGGTTATGAAATCAGTAGCCCACTTGACATATACTTGGTTGGGATGTCTATGTTGGATACCTACTGTTCCTCTACATTTTGACACAACGATTTTTTTTTTAAAGTTGATTTTAATATGAATTTTCTCTCAAAGAACATCTAAATGTTAGGGATTTCTCTGCATTATATGCAAAACTAATGCTGTGTATTTAAAATCATTAATGTTCAGTAACTTTCTGAAAGCCTGTCATCCACTGCTACCAGATTACACAAGTTTGTCTCCAACTACGTGTTTAATCAAACCAGTTTTACAATCTCGTCATCATCTTGGAAGTTTTACAGTCACCGAACCGGTTTGGAGAGGTGTTGGTCTTGTTGTGTCATGAAACTGGCCCAGTGGACAAGGAGCCAGGCCAAGACTGGGCAGGTCACACTTACTGGTGGAGACGGCTCTGTGGTTTCATTCTGCCTTATAGCGTCTGATAGCCGAGAGAATCTTGGAAGGCGGAGACGCCAGTGTCCTTGGAAATCAAGATTCATTTTAGTTTTACGAGTAAAGTTTGCCATCACTTTTGTTTTAGAAGATGCTTCCTTTGTAGTCAGCTGATGGTTGATTGGTCCAATATTTACATCATCGGAGAATCAAAAGTAACTTTCTAAATGGGCTCAGTTCAAAACTTTACATTTTTATTTTTTTAACACTCACTCGCAGTTCCCTATATTTAATCCTTTTTTAAATTAAGAGGCGGGCTCTCCTTCTGAAATTGTTTCTCTGCAGCACACAATGCTAAGAAATCTGCAGTGTAGCTATGGCTGTGATTAAACAAGTTTACACTTGAATCTCAGCAGGAAGGTAATATAGGAGAAGCGCTCTCGGGCAGTGATGCATCTTGTTCTCATGCTTGTTTTCAATCAAATCCCTTTTCTCTGCTGTTAGTGTTTTGTCATTACATGAATACCAGGCTGCTCTTCTAAAAATGTGACAAGTTTGTATACATGTAGGGTAATGATGCTCAAAGTGGCCAGTCTAAAGGGGAACCTCTAGTTGTGCCATTGTATATTATAGTTGTAGCTTCTTTGACCAGAGTGTCTGATCAAACTGATGGAGGGTCACAGGTCAGGCGCCTGGAGAAATGGGGCGTACAGCTGCTATGCCTGCATAATGTTGGAGACGATGGATTTTTGACTTCACCCACACGCCAGACAATTATACAACCATTCAGGCTCCTTCAAACCCAAAATGGATCAAACCGAGTGAAGTGCTGCTCATGCTAATGTCTATAAGGTGAAGGACACCAGACACAATGAGTTCTCTACTTTATTTGTGTCTAGCCTCCTTCACCTACTGCTTGGAGTATTTGAAACTCTAGTATTAGTTTTACTGTAGGTTATAATGTATGTCCTACACCATTCTAGATGTTCCAACTTGAATCAAATCGTATGGATACCTAGAGTTTTGTTTTTCAATATGGCTCTCTTCCTAGGGAAGCATTTCTCATGGGGCGACATGAGCACTCAGTTAATGGGTGATTTCTTTTTACTTGTATTTTCAGCCAGCGTGTAGTTGGCACCCCATGGAAAGTCGCTGGTCTGTTTCACTCAACTTCCTTAGCTAAAAGGAAATCTAGTTTATATTATATTATCTCTACTCAAACATGTAAAATACACTTTCTGGTGTGACCTGAGCTTGGCGAGTCTACGTTTGAGATTAATGAAGCTTTTATTCCATTTGAATACACAAAAAAGAAATATGCTCCATGATTGTTTTGGTATTACAAACACTATATTTTAACCTAAAAATGTATATTTATAGACCAGGACTGAAATAATTAATCAATTATCGAAATAATTGTCAACTAATTCAGTAATGGAAAATAACTGGAGTGTAGAGACTCAAAAAAGGCCATTTGATAAAAAAAAAAACCAAAACATAGTTGGAGCCGTAATCAATCCAAAACTGTACAAAAAAATTAATTTTGCAATTAAGATAAAACTCTTTGCCTTTAATGTTTGAACCAAATTTTAAGTGGTACAGTTTTTAGCTTCACCTAGTTCACATTTACTAATAGAAATCTATATTTTTATATTTTAGGCACTAAAATATGTATTTTTCATCATTAGAAAAGGATTTGAATTATTTTAATCATTTATTGTATTAAATGAAGAATCTGTATAATGCGAGTTTTATTTTATTCAATTAATATATTCTTAAAATAATTAGTTGCTGCCTCAGTATAGACTGGCTGTTTTTATCTGAACGTTTGGTTTGTGGACTGATTGATTCTTGGATATTTTATCATACAAAGTTGATCTCGCAGGAAAGTGCAGCAGAAGTTTTACAGAGGCGATCTTACTTGAGCAATGTTTTTCTATGATTACACCCTTGCGATGATGCAACAATGTTGCACCCTGGGGATCAGTCAGAGCTGATGAGGTATGTCTTACTTTTTGTTTTCACTTCATTGTTGGAAGTTCTTCTGAATGAAACTATTCACTTCTAAATGAAGTTTTAGATTAATCATTTCACAAAAAATACTTGGGAGAGGAAACACCCAGGATATTTTTCTTTTGTACTTTAATTACTAGTCTTTAACTGTATGAAGTCACTGGCGTCATTTATTTATTTTTATTTTTCGTCACTAAAGTTCCATAGGACTCACTGACGCTATTGTGACTTTGTCTCAGTAATAATAACCTGAACATACACCTTAATCACCTACCTGCAGTTGAGCACTGCTGAATTTTGGGAGTGAGAAAATTTGTACTGCTGCAGTGTGAGAGAAAGTTGTATTTTAGGAAGAGGTTAGCAGCTAATGCACCGTGTCTCTGGAAGTACTGAAAAATAAAGCTTAGATTGCCTGAAGCCCTGTTTTACAGCATAAGCACACAGGCAGCCAGCAGTATAATCAGCATATTGCTATTTAAAGCAAGCTATGCTGGGAGCAGCCCTAACACAGGGATAGATGATAATCTCCTGGCTGGCCAGAGAATGACATCCAAAGGCTTAACACTCATTGATTAGGTTCTGTGACATGGCAGCAGGTCTCTTGGCCGCCCTGACAGGAGACTGGACTTTAAGCCTGACCAGAGAACCAGAGTGTGTATCCTGTCTGCCTCTGGTTTGGAGGCAGCCCTCGTCGAGCTCATGTTTACAAGAACAGAAGCAGGTTTTAGTGGTAAAAAGGGTAAAGGAAGAGAGACATGGACGGTGGATTGAACATTGTCTCAGCAGATGGTTGAAGCCCAGGAGGCCATCTGCTGACATACTGGGTTTCTGGGGAGATTTCCTCACTCCCTTTTCCTTGGATCTCTCAGATTAAGTTGGGCTCTTCATGTCACCTCAGTGTGGCGGTGGGGGGGCCTGCTGCGTCTGCTAGCGTGAATCTGGCCTGTCGCCTGTATTACATGAGATGCTGCTGTATGACGCCAATAACTGGCAAGACTTGTGAAGGTCACTGACTGCAGCTAAAGCAGGCTGATGGGGAATATAAAAAATCAGAGAAAATTGAGGATTCTGTCAATTCAATTGTTCAGAATTGGTTGTTCATACAATAAAACGCTATAGTATTATAGAAAATCAGAATGCAAATATAATGAGAAGACCCAGTCTGAATAAAATCAGATTTGTATATCATGAGTGATTTGACTTTATTGTGACTGACTCTACAGACTGACTGCAGGTATGTCACAATATTCAAATATTTCTTAAGGCAAAATTTGCTGATCTGTGAGCTGGTATTTTTGTGCATTGTTTTAATATTTTTATTAACTGAACAATTCAGGCCTAAGATCGTATTCCAACTTTGGCTGATGTTTGTCTTTTTAGATCCTAATTTTCTTCCTTTTTTTGGGATATTGTAAATAAACCTATGAAAAAATAAATGTCAAATTAAACCAAACAATATCTGATTCTTTCCATTATAGGGTCAAAATTTAACTTGCCGTTTAAAATCACGTTGGTCATTTTTGGACTGAGAAGTTCAGTGGTGAGGGTTTCAACTTTGCTCGTCCTTCATCCACCAGGTTTAGTAGGTTGACTTGTAAAAGGGCTGCATCACGATATAAAAAAATATGTAATTTCAATACTATCAGTGAAAATTGGAATGACTCAATTGATTACTCATTTTTCTCACTCTTTTCTTTCATTACCATTTCAGAACATCCCCACCAGTTTGAGTCTTATCATCTCAGCCTCTAAAAATAATCATCAGGTGTGGGTATTAAGGGCAGTTAATCTGCCCACCTGGGCAAATGTATTATCAATTTGCACTTGAACACTTGAAATGTAGTTTCTGCCAAAGATTACATCCAGGAAGTCTGTTGGAACTTCAGTATTCTAAGTCATTTTGCTACAAGTAAGGGTGGTAGAGCTCCATGTCACATAAAATGAGATAATCTGATATCTTATATTGGATATTATATTATTTAACATAAAATTATCTCATTTTAGCTTCATTCAACCAGTTAAATTATTTGCTCACAAAACATGGACTCATGACACTGACTTCAAAAGACAGTATATACATAAAGGGTTCTTTGTGATTCTAATATTGCACAAGTTAACAATATACTTTCATGCTACACTGCAATCGTGAGATGTCGCAATGTTTGTAGTCGGTGGGGAAAGAAACGGCAAAAAAACGATTAAGCGTAAACTTGTCATTATATTGCTGCTTGCTGTTCTTCCATATTAAGATTTAATTGCTTTTTCTCCACCTTCATCACCACTGACACCATTACTGCTCTCAATTTCGGCATTAAATTGAGAACTTCTATCCTCAGTATAAAGTCAAGCAAAGTGTAAATTCATGGTCAAACATTTAATAATGCTAAATAAGCCTGTTCACAAAGCCGTGTATGCCGACATAATAAGGTGCCACCATGAAGATGTAGTGGACGAAAGGGCATCCTCTGAAATAAAACTAAGTGGGTGTTTCACAACATCCTTGACGGCGCACACAGTCCTCTGCTAGGTCTAGAAATGTGTTGAGCAGAGGGAGGAATACATCGGTGCTTCTTTGAAAAGCAGGCAGGGGTAGGCTGATTTCATTTGACAAATGATAATGATGTATCTTGATCCGAGCTCGCTTTTTAAGGGGAGAAAATAAGCGTTACATTTTCTGCAAACTAGCTAATGGGAACTAAAATATGCACCAGGCTTTATCTGTGATGGCATTGGAGGTGCACCGCCGCATATTGAATCAGTAATTGTCCATGTGTGAAGATGCTATTGATATGCCATAATCAGGATTATTTTTTTATTTATTTTTTTCCCCCAAAATTTCCACCAGCGTAGCTTCAGTTTATGTAACCGGCTGTGTTTGGTATCAAATTTATTTTTCTCCTGTTTTCTAAGCATATTTATGTTGCACCAACAATATTTCATGTTGATATTGTCAATCTAAAAACTTAGAAAACTTGTGATTGTGGCTGGCAAGCAAAACATTTGTCCCTCCAAAAAAAAACTGTAATGTTCCTTGTATTAAAATCCACATTTAAACTTTTAGCTGAACATGCTTTAAAATAAAGATGAAAACATAGGATAAATATTTCATATTTGTATGTCTCATTTGGTTTTTGAATCAGAGCAAGCTTGGTGTCTTTGTAAATGTCACAAGAAGTGGGGAAACATAATAATGCAGAGTTTTGCTCCAGTAATTTCAGTCGCATACAGCAGGAATCCCGCAGCTGAGGTTATTGCATGCAGTATCTGGGGGGCAAAACTGGGCTTTAACCTCCTGACTTCATTAGAGAGACGGCATCTTTATTGCACTGAAAACCCAGGTGGTTTGCTATAATGAACGGAGCTCTTCTGTTTTGCTCAGTCAAATGTGTGAATTTCTACTGTTCCATAAAATATCTAGTTTATATCCAGCCTTGTATGTTTGGCATATGAAGATTACACACAAATGGAGATGTACTAAGACTTTCATTTATTCTTTTTTTTTTTTTTTTTTGCAGTATAGGCTCAGTGATGGATTCTGTTTTGGTTCCGACTTGAAATTAGAAGCGTTTCATTTAAATGGTGTCGTATTGTGTAGCTGACCTCCAAATCTTCTGAAGTAGAGGAAGTCATTTTCCCTTTTCTTGTTCCAATAGAGAGGATATCCCCCTGTTTTCATTAGAAATCCAACTGTGTTTATGTCAGCGCTGGTAGGGGAAGGTGATAAAATATAATTTGTTCAAATACAGCAGTGAGTAATTTTCCTTCTATTGCTCTAGTTCTTGAAGTGAACAAAAATACAAACGTATTTTTTTGAAGCATGTTGATCAGAGACGGCGGTCAGCATGTTTTCTATTGGATCATTGTTTGGATCATTTGGGCTGTGGGGTGTTGTGGTTTGGCGCATGTCTAATCAAGAATGAAAATGTGAAACAAAAAAGTAGATTTGTCTTGAACACATTTTGTTTGTTCCTAAATATTCACTCTGCCTTTGCCACTGCACTGGTTTCCTGTGGTTTGTTTTGCTTTCTGACAATTTATTAAGAAAAAAAAACCATTTCTTGGAGAGCTGGCCTTAGACTGTCCCAGTGGCAAAGAGACCAATGAAAATATCTTATTATGTAACAAACTCATTTATGTGATGGAGCCTGTGGTTCTGCTTCCATTAGTACCTGAATGCTCTGTTGGTGGGTTTATATATATATATATACTTACTGCTTTTTCAAAGCACCAAACCTGGTGCTACATGTTGTGCTGACTCCCTCTCCGACCTGTAAACTTCAGACGTTTTTAACAGTACTCCAAGGTTCTTTAGTGTGCACCAGTAAAGTATTATCTTTCTATATAGCAAGCAAAGCTGAACTAATAAGAATGCTTCTCGGTATTTCATTTCAATGCGCTAATGTATTTTTAGGTCCATCCTGACCACTTATTGAATGAGGATGAATGACAGCGGCTGCTTTATTTTCTGCCTTACGTAGGCTGTATAACCAGTCAGTCAGATACTGTTCACTTTCTGTCGGAAATGGAAATTTGCAGCCTCTGTCTTTGAAGCCGCTCGCTGCAGATTTTCTGTCAAACAGGCTGGTTTTCAATTTTGACATTCTGTTTGTTCCCTTTGACCTCCCATTACCTCTTGGGTCATAAAATTTACGAATGCGGCTGCTGGATGAGCAGCGTCTGTTTGGATTGCTGGCCAGGAGTGGATTCCTAAACTCAGGAATCTTGTTTAAAACCAGTTCCTCTAGTAGCTCTGTCTTCTTGTCTTAGTTTTCTTTTGCTTTTGTCTTTTTTAAAACCACGCAGGGGAGAAATGCAATGTGACTGCAACTCGTTGCAATAAAAAGCACATCTAGAGTCTCAGTCAAAAGTGACGGCTGTCTGCTTTTATTCACACTTTCTCTGGACAGCGTGTCTGCTTTAAAATATCTTTTTTGAACAGAGTCACAGTGCTGGAAAGTCTCACTCCCCCTTTAGACCATCATGTTTAGAAACATCAAAGGTGGCTTAAAGTAAATCTTTTACAGGACTTCAATGTTGTCTGCTGTCATTACATGTTATTAAAGGAAAGGCTTGTAATCCATTAGCTGGAGGAACACATTTGACAAATTTCAGCTGGTTGATATTGGCACATCTAGATTTGTTTTAACGTATTCTTTTTAAGCGCACAGCTCGATTAATGTTCCATGAGCATTTATTGGTCCAAGATGAGCAAAGGGATGATGCATGTAGAGACAGACAGAGCAAATTAACTCAGACTTGCCTACCCTCACAGAAACACACACACACCTGTAAATTATTCAAAGCACCAGATGGGGACAGAGAGCACTCGACAGTCAGTGGGACCTGAATTTAGTCAAAACATCCCCAGTGCTTTTTAATTCAGGAAAAATCAATCAACTTAATGCCTTTTATCCCCAAAAATCAGATCACTGGATTCCACTAACAGTTGTGTAAGTGCAGCCATGTGTTCAGTGTTGGCCTTTCGCTTGTCTTCCCTTGCCAGAGCGAGCTGGCTTCAGACACGGCCGCCTCAGCAAAGGTCAGCCTGTGTGTGTGTGTGTGTATGGAGCAACAGCAGTGATCTGTATAATGGGTTTTGTTGTTCCCAAAGCAGATGAAGATGGAGATTAGGCTTAAAGGGGACAGCAAATTTATTGGGCTTTAATTTCTCAGCAACCCATAATCCCAATGGAAGGAAAAGCTTTATTAGCTCATGAATATTTGCAGCATGTCTGGCTGGCTCTCTGTTTCACATGTTTTTCTTCTTTAAATGGTGCAGCTTTAACCCTGCATCTCCTGAAATTAGATTGTTTGCAGATGTTTTTGACTTTAAAGGTATAAAAAAATGTGGTTTCATTTAACTTTGCTGTACATATTCATAATAAATAAAAGTTGGGTAAAAGTCAAATGCAAAAAGGGAGAAAGGTTGGAAAAAAAACGTAAGACGTTATTCAGTGATCTGAGATGCGAAATCCATCCCTGATCTCTCATGTTGTATAAATCAAATAAAAAAATATATGCTTTTCTCACTTCCTGCGTTACTTTATTACAGTTTTACAAAGGGGCTCTAAAAATTATAATTGTTCTCTTCTGCATTCAATACTTCAGTGATTCACATAGGCAGCCTTTGGGTGATTTTAATATCGCCCAATTTCTGAGGTTGCATCACCTTTGTATGTAAACAAAGATCATTTTTAGATGATGACTTCTAGGTTCTCATTGGAGGTGTACGTTTCTTAAATTAAATAATAAAATATACACTGCTGGTTCTGAACTATTCTTTCTCTTAAATTCTGAAATCTCTGCTTTGCTGTAAATCCAAATTATTTAAAGTCTGCCCATTACTTTCCCCAGTTCTCTGCTTTTAGTCTCTCTGATCATTCTTGTTCTAGGAGGTTTTGCAGCAGGATGTTTTAAAAGGCTCTCCTGCACTCCTGTGTAGAAGCAACCTTTTATAGTGAATTTGCCTAAAGGTCAGATCCCATAATGCACTGTATTAATATTAAAGATGACTTTTACTTTGCTCCAGTGGTGAACCTAAGTGTCTGCATGAGATGGAGAATTGTATCTTGCTCTGCTCAAATGTGGCAAGTTGTTTCAGGTTCTTCCTGGAAATGATGAACTGTGAACTCTTGCAGGTCAGTGAACAAAAGCAGCAGATGCATTGACTACATTTGCTTCCCAAGTTAAATCTCTGCCAGGGCAATTGACAAAAGTATGATGGAGGGAAAAGTAGCTTTGGTTGTAGGTGATTAAAATGCTTTGCAACTTTCTGATCATTGTGTCTTAGTTTTTGCTCAGGCGATTGTGTTTGTTGGTGCAATTGACCGAAGGAGCATTTAGCCTGCCTTAAGTCGTGCTGCAGTTCAACTGGCTCTCTTCTCACAGCCCATCTCTCCCCTCTTGGTGAGAGATTCAGCAAAATTGCTGAGAGGTAAATCACTTCACTCTCTCAGAAAAATGGTGCGACCTTAACGTTCCTCCACCAGTCACTTCCGAGTTTGGCACCACTAGCCAGTTTTATAGTTTTTATCTTGTGTGCTGTACATTTAACTGATGGGAAATTGGTTGGAGGCAGGTAGACTTTGGCTTTGCTCATGTGAGGTGTAGCATGGTCAGCTTGTAAACTCATAAAACACTATCTGGGATTAAATGTAGCGAAGCTCTGTAGCGTTTTACTCGTCAGTCATTCAGCCAATGGCAGAAAACAAGTTCACATAGTAGTAAAATTTGCAGCTTGTTTTTGACATCTGGTGTTTGATTCGTCAAAAACCTGTTGCATCTCTAAGTCTTCTGATCTTTTTTTCTGGACATGAAGTTTTTTTTTAAATTGTCTGGAATTTTATTGAAGATTTGTGTCTTTTTCCAAGTGAAAATGAAGTTGAGTGCAAACCCACGAGTGCCCGCTTTGTGTTGACATGCAAGAAGAAAGGTGTTATTGACACCTTTGAGATGGAGGAGCGTGCTGATGTGCTAATGGCTGAGTATCTATAAGGATTTACTGAAGGGTTTGTGTTACACTATCACCTATCCCTCAGAGCCTGGGGACTCTGAAAGGAAGGGATGCTGAGACACAGATATTGTGCGACTCTACCTATGCATGTAGCAAAAAACGGTGTGAGATATGACTCATTTATCAGTGGAGCTCATCTTGTAGATATTTTGCTCATGCTGTCTCAAGTCCCCTCTAATGTGGTCCCTCCTCTTTGTTTTCAACTCTGCAGGGAGCAGCCGATCTACACCACCAGGGCCCATGTGTTCCAAATTGATCCCAGCACCAAGAAGAACTGGGTTCCTGCCAGCAAGCAGGCCGTCACCGTCTCTTATTTTTACGACAGCACACGCAACAGCTATCGCATTATCAGCGTGGATGGATCCAAGGTGTGTTGGTGTGTCTGTGTGTGTGTGTTTTCTGTCAAAGTGTAACGCAATCGTAATGTGCAAACATTTTAACTGCTTTCTGGAGACAAAGATGAGGTTGTGCAGAATGACTCATTATGGATTTTAATGTTGCATTTGAAGCTCCCACTGATGACGACCGGCGTAACATTCTGGTGTTTATTTTTCTTGCGCTTTTCTTTGTTTGAAAAGGTTATTAATTATTATAGCACCGTTTCATAAAAGGCTCCATAAATCCTGAACATTGTTTAGAAATACCTCTTCAGACTTGAGGATGCTGGTTCATCCTTTGAGTAATGTGCCTGAATGTTTTTTTTTTCCTTTCTTTGTTTAAGGTTAGAGTTGCATGGTTTGAAAAACTAAAACGCCAGGACTTAAGACATTCCAGTTATGAGCTGCTCCACATGAGTTCGGCTCTCTTTCATATTAAAACTATTTCTCTCAGCTGAGTGAAAGAGTAGATGATGGGTTTCCATGGCAATCCTCTCTGTGTGAAAACCGCCGGAGAATTATGACAGCAGTATCACTGAGCTGGCACAGCCAGGCAATAGTTTTTGAGCCTTAAATCACCCAGCGTTCATGCATAGCAACTTGAGAGACAGTGGATTAGGATTACCAACCAAAAGTCGGACCGGTGGCTCTCACAGGATTTCTGTGTGGTTTTATTGGAATGGGGGATATTGCACACAAAGCCATTTCTGCCATCTTCCAGCAAGCGATCAATAAATGCAAACCCAAGTGTTCTTCAAATAGATTTTGTATTTTTTTTGCAAATTTGACCAACCGGATAGAAGTTTTCATCTGCAGGTTGAGCTTATTTTTAAGGAAAATCCTTGCAAGAAGATTTTGATCTCGTTTTGTTGTTCGATCACTTCAAATCCCAAATAAATTAACAGAAATTTGTTGGCATAATGTGATTAAAATTTGAAGAAGTTCAAATGGTTCATAAATATTTTTACAAGGCGTTTAGCATCCTCTGTATAAATAATATGACGGCCCTGTTTGCTGCTCCGCTGTCCTCTCTGTCTACCACATTCCCCCACACTCCTGTAGCTGCTGCAGAGGTGTGTCATAACAACTCTGCAGGGAACCATTACATGTCAAGCATGAGGATAAAGATTTATGAAATGTTATCTCAGCTTAAGAGGAGATAACTCGTTCAGATTTAGATTTTCACTCCTTGTTTACGAATTGAATGTGGCGTCTCTATGAGCCGAGCAACCAAATTCGAGGAAATGTTGAGTCATCGAGTGTTTAAATATAGTTTCTGGTTCATACACCGTAGCTGCAGGGGGAACATGTCTGTCCAGGGTAATGATTTGTTCTGCTGAACATGACAGACCATCAGCTCACATTTGTCCACTCATGATGTGTAGGCATCTCACTGATGATGCTGCAGCAAGAGGAAGAGAACATCAGCACTTTCCGTTGTCACTATCCCGAATCGTACAGCTCAGCCCAGGAACCTGCAAAGTGCTGCGCTCCTTATTTTTTTTTCTATGCTTATGAATTATTCTATTTGTAGTAGGTTTTCATACCCTAACCTGACATGTAAAGCGACACATTTATTTCAGGGGCTAAAAATCTGTCATCTTTTCGAATGTCTTTGCAAACAATGTAAGCTTGTTAAAACTGATCCCCTCTCTGTCTGCTGAGGGTACGAAGAGGGGGAACCCCGACCTAGAAGGTATCAAGTTTTCATTTAACTGGGACTATTGTGGAATATATTGGAAATTGACACCCATTTGCAGTGTGTCAATTTAACTTGCGTCAATATTTTGGGGGCTTAAACGGTTTTAGAGCACGAATAAATCTAAATGCATCCTTATCAGATTTTACAGAAATTAGATCGTGTGTGCAGTAGAACAGCTGTAACCTGAACCATCAAGATGTAGGTGCACAGAAGTTCAAAGTTTTAAAAATATGTAAAGAATAAAAAACGATGGATAAGAATGTACCGTACAAGATTATAACATCAAAATACCGTATTGTTATTACAAAATATCACTCTCACGACAACAGTGTTTACAACAATATCAGTGCTGTGCATAAAAACTTGCAATATCAGAAAATGAATAAAAACTGAGTTCAGGTTTGGCATGGGGTCAGGCATGTAAGGCATGTCAGGGTTCCGCTATTCAAATAAATGAAAGTCGATAGCAAAGTCCTTTAAAATTTAGGTAAAGTTAGCTAAAAGATGACTAGCTAATATCAATGCAGCACCTTAAGCTTAATAAGTAGCCTGTATGCTACTGATGATGTCTATGTTCAGCTACGTACATTCATTTTGTCCCCAAAAAGTTGATTCCCCCTATAACGCACGTCGTTCAACAGGACAGCTATTTGTAATCCATAGGGGGGCCCAGAAAATGTTTGGAAACCCCCGGGGGGGTGGGGCGGGGGCAGGAGGAAAAGGTTTGGGAACCACTGTATTAAATACTGCTGCTTTTTAAAATGACTATAATCCAGTTTTATGGCGTAAACACTGTGAAATGCTCACATATTTATAGTTGGATGACCACTGAACACGAGTGTTTCCTCACGTAAAAACCCAGAAGGACATGGAAGTCTGTAAAATCTTTCAAATGTGTTGCAGTTGCATAATTCTGTGGGCTTTAGAGACTCTAGATAACTAATGGTGTTACAGTTTATGGGCTGCACAGTGGTGCAGTTGGTAGAGCTGTTGCCTTGCAGCAAGAAGGCTCTGGGTTCAATTCCCGGCCCTCCTGCATGGAGCCCGCATGCTCCCCCCGTGCATGCGTGGGCCCTCTCCAGGTACCCCGGTTTCCCCACACAGTCCAAAAACATGACTGTCAGGTTAATTGGTCTGTCTAAATTGTCCCTAGGTGTGAGTGTGTATGTGTGCATGGTTGTTTGTCCTGTGTGTCTCTGTGTTGCCCTGCGACAGACTGGCGACCTGTCCAGGGTGACCCCACCTCTCGCCCAGAACGTCAGCTGGAGATCGGCACCAGCAACCCTCCCAACCCCAACAAGGGACAAGGGTGTCGAGAAAATGGATGGATGGTTACAGTTTATTGCTGGAAATCTCAACTTATTTTCTACAATGGAGGTTCCTGTCCCATTCACCAAGACATCAGCAAATAGGAAATGCCCACAAGAAAAGACAGTTCTGGGTGTTAAAATGCACTTGAAGATTATTTTGCCAAACTTTAGTCTGAATCTTGCTGTTCTTTTGTTGGGGTTTTCTTCAACCCTGCACATTCTCTATTTTTATTTTGACAGTCTACCTCGGTCCTGCTGTTTGTGCATCTGTCAGGCTGAAAATTGTTTTGAGAGGATGCTTCGTAGTTTCCAGAAAGCTTTGTTGTTGTTGTGAAGTGTGGTTTTAAAATGGAGCTGGATTGGCTGTTTTGTTGCATGTGCAGCTGTCAAGAGAATGAACAGAACTGTTAAGCCCCAAAACAATTGCCAAACAGGATCACACCAAACTCTGTATGAGTTAATCTGAAGCTCCAACAGCAGCTATGTTCATAAACGCAGCATAATCTGAAACATTATTTACTAGTAAAAACACTTCTCCCTATCAGCTCAATGTCAGGAACTGAATTCCCTCCATATTTAAATATGTATTTTTTTATTATTATTCCAGCAACCGGCAGAGTGACATTCTCCTGAGTTTTCAGCTAAAGTTCTGCATAAATGTCCTCAAACATCTCTACAGCTTTGTTCACTGGAGGAATGAATGCAGGTAAAGCGGAAGAAAGGATGTGCACACATTCCAGGCATGTTGGCTTCTCATCAGCGTGACGAGCAGGAAACATTCCCACTCAAACTGATTGAGACCAGACACAGAATATGCGAGAGCTTTCGCCCTCATTTAGATCTTAGAGGGTTCAGATCTTTGATCCAGCATCGACTAACTAAATTTACCTTCTGAAGTTCACCTGCGTCATTGCCACCACAGAGACATGTGGGCATGCGAATGCATTTTCGGTCTTTGCATATCATAGAGCGCGTGTGTGTATATATTAAAATGAAAAGATTTGGCAAACATACAGAGGAACTTCTGTTATTTTTGTTTTATTTTTTTCCCTACTGGGCATAATTGTGACAGACTTTGCTGTCAGCTTCTTCATGATTTGTACTTTGAGTCATGAGTCATACTGTAATGTCAGGTTGTACATTCTGGCTTCTAAGATCCTGGGGGGAAAAAATACTGTGCCAAGTTGTGGGTTTCACTTTTTCCCCCTTAGGCCTTTTTCAAATCTTCAAAATAATGTCATTTCTTTGCCTGTTTTGCATGACCACTCCTTATTCTGACATGTCATATTCTGTGGATTCACTAGGTTTTTCTATAGCCTTCTGAAAATCTGGGGGTTTTCATCTGCCCATCGGGACGTGGGCCAGCGCCGATCTTGTCTGTGCCTCATGTGCCACTTGATCTGCAGCCCATCTCACCATCCACACAGCTGCCAGCGTCACTCCACTCGCCCTCTGTCACACCCTCCCACTCACACATTTGCTTGCTCACCATGTTGTGCATCCCTACATGCTAAAATACAGTCAGAGGACCTACGTACCAGTTCACTTGACTTTCTTAAAATAAATGATAACTTTCCTCAGGCGTTTTGCTCATATGTCTGTACTGCTAACAGAAATCTGTTAAGTCTTGAAATAAATCTTTTTGTTTTATTTACATCGTCCTGGATCGTCTCTTCCCTTCAGTTCACGCTAGAAGTTTTTTCTTATACGTTTTAGATCTTTCAAAAGGGTTTAATGTGGAAGTTGCTTTTTTTTTCCCTTCCTGGCATTTGATTTGACCAAATTATGGATCATTCCACAGCTAAAGGCCCAGTGATTAATTATCTTTCAAAAGGAAGCGGGTCCATAGCATTACAGACATTATGCTTAAGTGGTAGAGATGACTTTTCATGATGATTTACCTGTTTTACAACAGTCATTAGAAGTGGGAACCAAAACACGCTCAATCCTTTTTATGATTTCTAAGGAATGTTGGTGAAACTCTTTGCTGTAGTTCTCGAACATTGAATGTTTCATTTCTTCCTCCCTAACCTTTATGCTGACTCTGCAATTTCTGAGCGTTTTTTGCAGTTCCAGTTATTTTTAAACCTTTTAACTACTGTTATGACTGGACAGGAGATTTAACTGCTTTCCTGATTATGAAGATCAACACAGATTTTCCTTAATGGAGTTGTGAAGACTGACTAGGAGAAATATGCCACTGCGACACATCACATTGGGTTATTGATCATCTAGACAGTCTTTCTCTAGTTAAAGAATAAATTGGTAAATGACTGACAGACATTGATTTTGTTGGAAGTATTATGGATGCAAATAAATCTAGGATTAACTTTTTGCACTCGTTTGTTTTGGAAAAATAGTGCAGTAAATGAGCATATGTGTAGGTTGCACTATGCAGCAAAAAATGTGAAATTTTATGAAGGAAAAGAAAATCAGACTTAACATTTCTACTGATTCATTTGGATATTGAGGTTGTTTTATTTGCCAAGCACCAGAATAAATCTCATCTGCTTACAATATTCTTGTTTTATCCTGAAGCTTTAGTTGTGTTTATTTATTTTTTCACAAGGATAATTAAAGTTTTATCTTATCTTAACACACTGCTTTGAGCCAGCACAATGAGCTCTGTTAAATATTCACTTGGCTGCTTTAAAATGAGACGTGTGAACGTTGTTCAGGTTTCTCTTCAGGGTAAACTGGGTCACGTTTGTTTTGTTGAAACCTCTGAAAGGGAGATGCTGTTTTATTTGAGTCCGTCTAGTGGATTGCTTATGTTTTCCTGCATTTCTGTATCCAACGGTGATTTCAGTGAAAATGTTTTCAACACTTAAGCCACTGAAAAGATGGAGAGCGAGACGGTGGGAGTGTAAGAAAGGACACAAGTCTGTCAGCAGTTTGAAATCCGTAATCTGGTGTTCAGAGCCATGTTGCTATGAGACCAGGGCTGCACTGTGATTAATCTGTCTTCTATTGTTTCCTAATTGTTAGGGTAATTAACATGTGCTGCTTTTAAGTGCTGTTGGATCTTGGTCGTGAGAACGTCCTCTTGTGCTTATTTTGCGCGTCTCTCCTTGAGTCCGGCTTTAGACTCGTCTGTTCACAAACAGTCAGACTTCTGCTGCTTCAACAAATCCCTCAGTCTTGTTCTGCAGCAGATGATTCCTTACCGTTTCATTTGCTGCTTTGCTTCAAAAGATAAATGTGTACCGTCACAAATACAGACTGTTTGAATGTCAGTGGGTCAGCAGCTGTCAGAGCATTCCGGTTCATTTTTGGACGTTTGACTTTTTTTTTTATCTGGACATCTTTTATTGCGGCCGATTAAGTGACATTTCTTTTCATTTGCTTTTGCAGTCATTGAAAGCTGATTGAACTCCCTGTTGCAAGGGGAAAATATAAACCTAATAAAGTAACAGCTTTGATTTAACATGTGAATACAACAGTTTATGCATTCGATTGCATTTATTGAAAGGTCTTTTAGCATTCTATTTGTATTGACCTCCTTTTAAATAAAAGTTAAAAATGTGTGATACTAATTGGCTGTTTTGTCTGTCAGGTTATTATCAACAGCACAATCACACCCAACATGACTTTCACCAAAACGTCCCAGAAGTTTGGCCAGTGGGCGGACAGCAGGGCCAACACGGTGTTCGGACTGGGATTTGCTTCAGAGCAACAGCTGACAAAGGTAAACATTAAACATTTCACGTGTCTTCACTCAAACCTTTATTTATGTTAGAGATGGATGGATATTTATCAATGCACAACTTTCATAGTAATCACACGTTTTGAATACAGTATTGAAACAAAGAGGTGTCGATCCAGTATATATATACTTATTTCCAAGTGAAGAATCTCCTTTGAAAGCAGCCCGAGACGTCAGAAGCTGTTTTAACTAATCAGAAGCTAAATCAGTGTCTGCTTGTTTAGCCACTCGTCACAACTTCTATTTCTTGTGTTTTCAGTTTGCAGAGAAGTTCCAGGAAGTAAAAGACGCAGCCAAGTTGGCAAAGGACAAATCGCAAGAAAAGGGGGACACGTTGAGCAACCACTCCCAGGTAAAGAATCTCTCAGCTGCTCGAGGAACTCCTCCCTGTAAACAACCGATTGCAACACACGAAATGTCGACACAATTTCAGAAGGGAGAGCATTATTTAGAAATTCTCTGCAACAACTTATTATCCAGAAATCTTGACTTCCTTTTCACAAAATCATAAGGATCCAGAGATGAGATGATTGGAGGTACATCATTCAGCGGTTTGTCTGTTTGTTGCCAGCCCAGCTCTCAGGCTGGCAGCGAGTCCAGATGGCAGCATTCAGATTCAGCCCTGAGATGCAGGGTGCTACTTTACCATATGACATGATAAATACTGGCAAAAGTTTCTTCATCCCTTCTGTCAGAGCTCACATGTTCAGCTTCCTCACACTGTTCATCTGAAGGACGACCCATGTCTCCTATCATGGAGAAGGCAATGTTGGACCCAGGTCCGGGTTTTTAATGTAGCAACTGCAGGTAAACGCCAAGCCTGTCCTCATATCCGACTTTATCTGCGTCGTCCAACAGGAGTCTGGACGGGAGACTCCTTCAGCAAACCAGGCGCAGAGCTTCAACGGGACGGATGATGAGAAAATCTCCTTCAGTCCAGAGGCCGCTCAGCTGAAGAGCGAAAACGAACGCCTCAAAAGCGTCGTGGAGCAGAGGTGAGATTTCATTTTATGGCAGCATAAGATCTGATGAAGTCTATGTTTTCCCACCTCATAATTTAGATTTTCCATTTAGTTTCCAACGGTTTTTAGCAACTTATTCATGGGTATAATTATTCTAATACAGTGAAATTTAAAATATTAAACAAGCTTCCAAAACACCTTTTTCTCCAAACAATCTGTGGGTATTGGGCCAGCCTGCCATCAGTTTCACAAACATGTTTTGAACATATTATCATAATTATTTGTTGTTGCACTGAAAATATTGACCCTTCAGCTTGATTGTTGATTGATGTGAAATAGTTTAGTGTGTTTTATGAGACTGGTAATTTTAACACATGTATATCGTCTTGATGTACAAAATCATCGAAGATATTCTTTAGAACGTCAACACGAAGAAGAACTAAATTCATTACGTGTTTTGTCATTTTTCACTCCACACAAAGTAGATCCTCGTCACTGTCACATTTTGTCTTTTTCTCTTGAACCCAAAATACTTTTTTTTTTTTTTTTTTTTTTATATAAACATTTGTGTGATGTCATAGTCCTCCAAACGTCTGATCTTGATGATCTGTTGTTGACTGGAGCTTCACTCTGTTGGGTTACCTGGACCTCAAAGCTGTTGCCAAGTCCGTGAATTATAATTGCATGAAAACACCAGATGTGGATCCAGATGGGAATCCAGGGACCTCAGGGTGGCGGAGCCAATTAAAATTATAGTAAGCAAAATTTTCTAGAACTGAATATAGGCAGCAACAAAAAGAGGTTCTGGTTCTACATTTCTTCACTGTCATTGTTCATCAGGTCAGCAGGAAGGTTTGCATCATGAAATGTATCACACGTTTATGCAGCAAGGTTTACAATAAGCACAAATATGGAGATCATCTCCAGCAGAAAAATGAATAAAATGGGCCCTTGTAGGGCAGGTTAATTTTTCATGAACGTCTGCTTTGTCTTTTTTTATTATTTAATTCTTTGAGTTGCTGGTATTTGCTCATCTTTCCTCACATCCTATTGTGCTTATAAAGCGAAACCGTTTTGCTTCCCATCTAATAATGTTTTCGATGCCATTTAAGTGCCATCAGCACTTAAATGGCATCGAAAAGCACTTAAAGATAAACATTCTGATAAACAAATCAGAATGTTTATCTTTAACTTCACCCCCTCGAAGAAATGGAGGATTTTAAAATTAAACATGTAGTTTACTGAGGGACGAAGACAAAATGTCTCTACTGTTAAATGAATATTTAGCTTCTGCAGTGACTCTGTTTAAAACAGCCGAAGGCTGCAGAATGCCGAGGAGCATCCCGGTCGCCATTTCCAGCAAGAACAGAACACGCCAACCCATCCATGCATAAGGAAACACAAAGTGAAAAAATCCACAACCTTATTGATAAAATGCAGCCTTTAAAACTCTGCGTGTTCTCAGATTTCCTTTTTGCAGCATAAATGAAATGATTCTGTGCCGTTCTGTCACTTGAGCCCTGAGCGGTTTATCTCCTTGACTAATGACACCTGTTGATACGTCTGCCTCTCTTCCCTCGCAGCAACACCACCGCTAAGAAGTACGAAACGGAGCTTCAGACTTTAAAGGAAAGCAATGCCAGACTGGTGGATTCACTGCAGGAGTCTTCTGCTAATGTGGAAAGCTGGAAGAAGGAGCTTACTGCCTGTCAAGTAGAGAGCGACACTCTGAGGAAAAAGGTAACGCGCTCACACCGTCCTGCGGGGAAGTTCAAGCAAAACACGCGAGCTCATCAATCCTGTCGGCTCTAAACCTCTGCCTCCAGGAAAACGTAGAATCACTCTGTCTCCGACAGATGACGTCCTCGTCAATAATTTTGCTGATGTATTAATTAAAATCCATTCAATAAGACGAGAGGATTCCTCATAAAACTTTGATTTCTCTTAGGGAGGGAGGTGTGTGTGTGGGGGGGAGGGGAACGATCATTACATTCACCAGAGTCCTGTACTTTTCATTAGTTGCTGTTTTCCCTGCAGCAGAGTCTGACTCCACTATAAATAGAATCATTTCAGTTTCATAATCAATGTGGGCTGCGTTTGCAGCTGGGCTGGTGTTTCCACCGTGCTTTTCCTTTCACAGCAAACTTTTTCCTTTTTATAAAAAAACAAAAGTCATCAGTTTCAAGGTGACCCAGCTTGTAACGTAGAAGATATCCTGACAATAACAAACACTTGCTGCATAATAAGTGGGTGTATGCTGAACTACCTTTCTGCAGACAAAAGAGCCTAATTTTCCCTCCTTTGTTCAGATTGCAGAACTGGAGTCCGAGTGCAACGAAGCCAATCAGGAAAAGCAGAAAAACGCCCAGCTGACCGTCCGGGTGAAGGAGCTGGAGGCAGAGCTGCAGGAGAAGGAGCAGGTGAGGCTGCAGCACATTAATCTTCAAACAGACTCTCTCTACCAGAGCTGGCTTCTTTCTAAGAGCTTGTAAAGCCAGTAGTTTACTACCACTTAAACCATTGTGCTTTACTCAGTCCCCTCGTATGAAGCCATCCACAGCTTTCAGGGTTCCTCTCCACTTCTTAATCCTGCAACACTCTGTTCCCTCGGGAGGTTTTTATACCTCTGGATAAGAAATCACAGGTGGTGCTGGTTCTTTTTTCCCTCCTGCTGTTTATTGGTGTCCATCTAGCTAAACCCAGACCTTTACTCTGCCTCTTTGTCTCGGTGCACACGTCTTGGGAACCACACATTGTCTCTGAGCTTAAGTTTGTGAATGGTTTACTATGCAAGTGGTTTTATAAGCTTGTGGGCCACCATAGCTCTGATTAGAGTTGCTTACTATACTTTATGATTTCTGCTCCTTTTGTGTTTTACCTCAACTTTGAATTGAATTGAATTCAACTTTATTGTCATTGCACCGTCACAAGTACAAGCAACGAAATGTAGTTTGCATCTATCCAGAAGTGCTATACAGGGTATAAATGTGTATTTACAGGTGTACAAAGGTTGTTATAAAAATAAAATGTTCAGTATAAA
>CAEGAF010190505.1:0-18009 GCA_903067075.1 Micropoecilia bifurca | reverse complement strand
TATATTTTTTTTTTTTTTTTATTCAATTAAAAAGAACAATATTTAGTCTGATCTGCAATGCCATGGATTAGTATAAATATTGCTTGAAACCTTCCCCAATTTGTCCTGAAACTTCAATCTCTACGTTTCAGATTGACAAGCACAAAAGCACCACAAAGTGGAATCCTTGTAACACTTAACTATGGTTTAATCCAAACCATTCCATCAAGCTTACGCTATATGTTTGGGAATTTTCTTCAGAAAGGTGAACTTCCACTCCTGTCTTATGGAGCCTCAGATTTTCATTCAACACTTTTTTCTTTTTTTAGTCATCCACCTTCCCTTCTCCTTTGTTCAACTTTCCTGCCCGTCCTAAAGAAATGCTTCTCCACAGAATAACGCTGCCACTTCCATGCTTTACGGCAAAAACAGGTTGTTTAAGATGGAGCTATTCAAATGTTAAGATGCTGCTTAAAAAATACAGCTTTATGCTTCTCTACTGTTTTTCTTGGTCTTTGTGATGCTCTTTGTTCATTAATGTTCACTTTAGAAGTGACCTCTAAAGACATTCGGCTTCCATTTTTATGCACGGGTGTTAGAATAAAGGGATCTGAATACAAAAGCATACCACACTTCAGATCAATACTTATTAAAAACAAAAAACTATTAGACATGTTTTGACTGTCTCTCACACAAACAAGGGAAATGCAAAAAATAAATAAATGGCTTCAACAGCTTTTTAAAGTCATTGAAGAAATCCAAAGGAAAAATATTTTGACAAAAATTTGCAAAAGTATCACACCTACTTTTGCATCAACTCAGTGGCAGCCATACTTCCAAGACATGCCAACATGTGGGAAAACTCCTCCTAATTTACCCCAGACAAGCTTTCCAAACATCACCATCGTCACGGCAGCACATGATGCACAGACCCGATCCGACACATCACAACTGCTCAGGTGTCACAAGCTGTGAGGAGCAAAAACCACATTGAAGAATTGGACAGTGTGTCATAAAGATATCACTTTAAGAGGGCAGCACCTATGAGACACTTGGCTGAGAATCACGTGACATTTAATTATTGCCTCCTTACATTAGTTTAAACCCACCTCCCTCTATAGCTTCCCCTCTCAGGCATTGGTTGCAGTGAGACTGTAGGGTTGTGGCAGTGGAAAGCAGAGACTGTATAGTTGGCAAAGAGGAATAATATATTTATAAAAAAATTTTAAAAAACCTTCAATACTGTGCTTTTTCCTCCTCATTTTCTGTTTCTCTCCACTAACGGCGGCCTAAATCAAGAATTACAAATGATATCATGACAATTTTTCATGCTCTTCAGACCAGTGATGTTTTACCGACTCATTTGCTATGATACCTTGTTACGGATCCAGCTGTGAATCAGGGACGATTCACGGGGCTAGAAGCCCGCCCCCTGCTGAGCCTGGCCAATGACCTGGAAGGCAATAGGGGATGCCAGTGCCTGCAGCATGTGCTGCACTGACAAAGCAGCAGGGCACCGTCAAAAACCCTCTCGTACAAACTTTGCAGATCACTCCGTTTTTAACAGATGAGTAAGCACTGGTGCTGACTTTTTTTTTTCCCTCTTTTCCTCTGCCCTCACACGAGATCCATGGATTTTCCCTTTGCGAGGGTGCGGCTGTGGCTGATGCACAGCAAAACCTCTTGCCCACGAGGCGAATAGTGTAGCGGTGCATCGGGCGTAGAAGGGTGCAGATAGCATGTGGCAGGGTCACTGAGCGGGTTAAGCAACAATTCAGTCGAGTGCCCATAAAAGAAGCAGAGTGCTGTTGGGAAAGACCAGCACACCAGCCAAAGAGGCCCAGATTAAACTTTGGCCTTTGAACTGGAATTTACAGTTATCACTTCTGTTTTTTCCAAAATGCAATAACTTATTTTCCTCGCCAGATTTCTTCCGTAACATTTTTTTTTTGTTTGTTTCTTAACTGTACCGTGTGAGACAAAGCGTCGTCCTAATCCATTCATTAATTTTTGTATTAATCAACAGGATTTCAATGGAGTTAAGGCTGTTTGGGTTTCCAGTTCAAAGCCCTCACGCAATCCCAGGCCCTGGTGACTTCTGCATTACTAAAATGATGCTGCCAGGACTGATGGAGCTGAGAGTGTCAGTAGGCATTAGCCTTCACGGCCCAAAGCTGGTGGACAAGATCAGACTGCGCCCCTTGACCCAGTCCGCCGCCAAGTTACTGACACAACAATCAAAACAGGCAGAGAGGAAAAGGGCAGCGCAACAAAGGACTTTTTTTTTTCCTTTTTCTTTTTTTTTTTAAAGTTTACCCAACAAAGATAAGAAAAATACGACAACATGAAATATTAATGTGGAATAAGCCAAGAAAAAGAAGAGGAGAAAACATGTATTGAGACATCTCTGCATGCTAATCAAATCACAGGAAATTCTTTAAAGTTTTTTTTTTGTTTTTTCCTTGCTTGGTTCACTCTGATTCTTCCTCTCTCACTTCATTTAACTAAATTAATGAGCAGAGCGAGCCAGAACTCTGAAAATTAACTTCCTGGCCACTTTATTGGTGATTGATTTTTCATATTTCACTGTGCTCGTGTAATTTGGCAACAAATAAATGCATTTCCTATGGTGGCTTGTAAATAGATGTTTTATTTTTTTTATTTTTTATGCAAAGCAATTTAGGAAGCAAAACAAATAAGGAAGACAAACGTCGCCGGTTGTGCGATCTGTAGGCTCCGGGTTGCGAGCTTGTATAGGAATGTCCTCATGGCGCTTTTAGTCCACACTGACACTGAGCACAGTGGGGAAGTGGCCTTGCAACATAGCACTGCTGCAGTGAGAAACACCTACATCAGAGGGGACCTAAAGCTGTGTACACATGGTTCACCTCAGGACAAACGTGCTTATAGTACAACGTCAGTGATGGGCTCCCTCTGTGCTCTCCGCCTGTGATAGTGCGCTGGATGATGTTCCGTAGCATGCTGAGCGGTAAATCACACAGCCATGAAGGATAGAGTGTCATTGTCATGAAACTTGTTTGTAAGGTGATGCTTTTATGCAAAAGTGTGTGGTTGGTAGAAAGCGTATGCTCAATCCCACTGGTTTTCTGAGGACAATCTAACTGAAATGTTAATTTCAGGGAGCGTTGGTGGTGGATTTTTGGTTGGACATTTTGAGCTTATGGAGCAAGTTATAAAAATTTGCACATACATGCATTTCATACTTTATAACAACTCAATGCAGAGTTCCTGGGTTGGGCTGAAATATCCCCTCCATGTTGACAATTGCGTAAAATAATTGTCAGACATCTCATAATCTAATCCCTCAGAACAATCTGTACTGTGCCACTGGAAAGACAAACATCACAAATGTCTCTGTTGTTGTAGATTACCTCTGGCTCCTGACATTTTTTGCATTTCCCCTGACAAAATAACAGCTAAAGAGGTTGCACTGTGTTAGCATTGCTGCCTCGCTGTAAAAAAAAGTTATTTGGTGGAAATCTTGACCGTTCTGTCTACAGTTTGTTTCCCTTGTGTCCTCAAATATGCCAGAGGCATGTTGGGTAATTTTAAAAGGACTGAGTCATCCTTTGATGGTCTGGTGACTTGTCTGCCACTAATCCCTCTACAGCTGTCAGTGGCTACAATAATTTATAACAAATGGATGGATTGATATATTTTTTGTCGTTTTTGGGGTTGCCAACTCTCACTCTTTCAGAGTGAGACTCAAATCACTCATATTCCAAATAAGGAAAGCACCTGACCTCAGTGGTTTTTGTTTACTTCTGTTTGTCAATGTGTAAAATAAGCAAGAAATTCTCTGGCATTATGCGCAAATGTCTGCCGACTTCCTCTCCAACATCCTCAAACTTCCTCGTTTTCAAATCGGTGTCGATGCGTTCTACATTTTCTCACGCTCAAAAGTTGACTTTGCCTTGTTACTAATGAAACAGGTGACTGTTTTCCACGTCTGCATGCTTTCACCAGTCATGAGTAAGGCACCTCATAAGGATTTGAATATTCCAGGATGATGATATCCACAGTCATTAGTTAACAGTGTTCAGAAGACGCCTTGTACCTCCAGCCCGTGTCAGAGAGCAAATAATGGCCTGCAACTTTACAGTGTCATTAGTCTAGTAAGCCACAAAGAATTGACTACCCAGGTTGTTCAGCTCCAACTCCAAAAGTTGGAGGGCTGCACTCTGCGACTTCAAATGCACTTCCAGCTACAAACTCATTGTTTCTACAGTGGCGGTCCAGGTTTCACTGTGGTTCAACCCAACTTGTGATCAGCAGGTTTCATTTATCGAAGTCTTAATTTTGCAAATACCAAAATCCCTTTAAAATAAGAAGGCATTTCAAGTCACAGCAGCCTCAGTCGTAAGCAAATTTGTCACAGGCTTATCAAGGCCTAATTACCAAAATGAGCTGGCGGATAACCTCACTCCCCCCTCGTCCCCTTCCCTCGGTCCCTCTTCCTTCTCCCCCACAGCAGTGGTCAGCCTGTAAAACCGGGATGTGTTGTCACCTTTATGATATAAATACTAACACACCCTGGGCATAAGAAAGCTGTCAACAGAACATTTGTTTTCCATTTTTCACCACCCAAGGCACTTTAATTTGCAAAGGAAGAAAAAGAAGCAGACAAGGCGTTAAGAATGTGCCACAACACTAACTATTTTGCCCTTTGGTGAGCTTGGATGATTAAACAGATGGGGCTCGTGTTCATTCTGTTTTATTGGGTGCAACACGTTTGTTTGGCTTTCCATTCAACCGGTTCTCACCTCAACACATCGCTTGCGATTCCCGCATTGAGACTAGAGGCACAAAAAATACACGAGTCTGTAATTTTAAACGAGAATATGAAAGCGTGGGGAGCGTTTATATTTGACTATCAACGACATCTGTGAAAGCATCTTTAAGCATCCCTTTTAACTCATGCTCTGAACTTTGACTGGGCCATTCTAGCGCTTAGATAAACTTTGATGTAAAACATTTTATTGTGTCATGATAGAAGGAGTTTCTAACAGGTTTTCTTTTTGTTCCAATAATGTGCTGTGTTTAGCTCCTTCCCATCAACTCTCACCATCTTTTTCACAGCATCATAATACCACCACCATGTTGTGGAATGAAAATGGTGAGTTCATGATGATGTGCGGTGCTGGTTTCCTGCCACACCTACACAGTGGCTCGCATGAATCATGCCCTGTTCAAGCCTCTTCTTTTGCCACCTCTCGCTTAAATAAACAGAAAATTTTAAATTCTCTGATCGGGATGAAATGCGGTTCGGTCCCACACAAAGCACAGAGGCCAGTCTCCTTGTTTTGTAGCAGCAAGCAGAAGATGTCAACATACATATACAAGCAATCGAAAAAGTCGCGGTAACAACTTACAGATACATTTTTATCTGATGCCAAGGTGCCTATTTTCTGATGACACCTTGCACAACTTACAAAAAAAGAAGTTAATTTCAGAAAGGACCTCATGAGGTCACAAACTGTGATCAGATTACACACTGATGGAGGTTTTTCTCTAGGTAGGTGACTCTTTGAGGCCGTTGCACTGGATTGTATTAAAGGGTGTCAATGTGAAGTGGGCTTAACACAAATTCAATCAGGAAATTACAGATTTTTATATTTTAAAAAAAATAAAAACAAGAAAACAAACAAAACGAACTTTCCACTTGTGTTGCCATATCACTCAAAATGTACCTTTATTTGTGTTTTTTGTGTGTTTTTGTGGGAAACAGACACACATTTGTGTTTCATTTTATGCCCACACAAACCACAAACGTTTTTTGCTGATTATAATTCACGAGTGCATGTCAAGCGAACTGAAAGACAAGGACTCTGCCAGGAGCTGCAAGATTTGACCCACGCATGCAAGTAAGGCGTAATGACCCGACCGCCCCGCCGTACCCCAGCCACTCCTCCCCACCATAAATAGATCAAAGCACATCTGTTTTGGTGTCCAGCAGCCACACATCTATAATTGCAAACTGGCCTTAATGGCTCAGAGCGACCCATCAGACACTAAGCAGTTTGGACACAGGGGATACTAAAGCATATGAGCATGGTGGAACCAACAGTAATTGTTGGACAGGGAATTCTCTGGAGCCACAGCAGCGACCTGTCTGGTCTCCGCTGGACTGAAATAGATATCACAACTTCAGCCTGGGGATGCTGGCCCGTAGGCGCTGAGGCTGACCATGCAGCTGGGATTGAGGATGTTCAGCGTCGGGAAGAGGGGTCAAAACTTAGAAGTCAGGAATGTGTTTCAGATTCAGGGAAACTATAAGAAAAGATAAAGCATGTGGGACGTTGGAAACCGAATTGGCTTGCCAGTGTTTCCGACGCCTGAGCACGATGTTAAAAGTTTCTGTTTTGGACAAAAGTGAAGAGCCGTAACGGTTAATGATGTCAAATTAGCTGCAGGAGTATCTGAGCTGGTGTTGGTTGAACGGAGTGAAGCAGCGACTGACTGACGAGAGAAACCTCAAGTTGGCCACTTGTCACAGTGTGACACTGATTCGGCCTAATGAGCGTAGTGCTGTCACCGCACATCTGCCTCTCATTCACTTGTAGAATCTGGCAGACTCAAGGGAAAAAAAAAAAAACCTGCTGGAGTCGCTGCTCGATGCTGGAAGTTGAGACGCTGCCCACCTCCGTGCTTGCCAGATTGGAAAAGAAACTCAACAAATTGTAGTCTAACAAGAGAATCAAATTCAATGGCAACAGCTCCAAATTTTTGAGCTGAACCTTTTGTCCTACAAACTCAGGATAGACGTTGCAATAAGGCAGGCTGAGGAAAGGTAAATGATACAGCACAAATGCAAGTTTTTTATTGGTTACTGAGGAATTACATTTGTCCTTGGGTACTGAGGTAGATTTTTTAGGGCCAACTAATTTCTGTGCCCAAGGATACCTTGGATTTACACGGTCCATAGCTGCTTATTCCTGCAGGATTTTCAGCAGCAAAGGGCTCTACATGATTAGAAGAAAAATAAAGCAACAAGCAACTGCATAACAGTGGAAAAGTAAGTTGAAGAACTGACTACACCGTAGGATGTTCCAATAGTCACCTGATCATATCCTGTGTCATCTGTGCAGGGGAAAACACCTGATAATAGGGACGAGTTCACTGCCGATCAAACGCAAGGAAAAAAAATTCAAGATTGAATGAAAATGAAATTCATCGACTTCTAGCAGTGATACAAAGGCATTTCAAAGGTTTTTGGGTTTTTGGTGACATTCTAGATGAGTCAGCAATGCGGTCTTTGGGTAAATTGGGTTGGCTTGCCCCTCCTGAGAAGGTTCACTACTGCTTTATGTTTTGGAAATGGCTTTGAAACCCTGTCAAGACAGACAGAAGTACGTCCTTGAATTTGTTCAGACTGGAGCACAATGTGTTTTCAAGGTCTTCATGTCGTTACACAACAATGTTTATGTGATTGGACTGATACAGATCAGGAAGCAATTATACTGGCATATGTAACCAAATTTTATTCAAACAATAAAACGTCATATTCATGATTTAAGAAGTTGTGGGATGGGGAGGGGGAGTTCAATGATGTTTTCACAAAGGGGAGTTCTTGATAATTTTCTTCTTTCCTGTGCTTGATGATCTTGGGTCCATTAAAAAGGTAAAAACTGTATAAATCCCTTAATACATGTTCACAACACTGTAAAACAGCACTTTATTTAACAACCTTATTACTCTTGAGTATGTGTTTCGCGACCATATGAAGTGAACACTGATGATCAGTCAAAATAATTCCCTAAATCAATTTTCCTTTTGAGAAAAAAACGAAAAGAAAAAAAAATTCCGCAATACATAAAATACATAAAATGTCTGGTTGAATAAAAACAAGCAGGCGAGACTGTAAGCTCTGTTAAGGTTATGATGATCAGGTCATTTTGCCTGCTGCAGAAGACAGCAGTTCTCCCATCTGCCCCGACTCTGAAGGCGTCTTCGCAGACCGAGGAGCAGCTATGAAAAATTCCTCCTGGGCATCCTCCTGGAAACTAACACAAAGGTTTACTAAACATCATTGTGGCAGTGGCACCAATTATTGTTAATATACATCAAATGAGCCCTGGCCCAGCGCACTAAACAGACTGATCAAACCGATGATGGCAACTGTCAGTCTGCTCCCCAGTGAAGAGAGCTGTTGAAATAATTAGTCCTTGCCTGGCGAATAAAACAATAATTCAACAGCAGACATGACATCCGAAATATGCGCACTGCCTGAGATGGCCAAAAAAAAAAAAAAAAGCTGCTGAAACACGTTGTGGTCTAAAACCTCATGTTTTTTTTTCTTTCCTCAGAAACTGAGAACATGGACACTGCTGGGTTTTCTTTGGTGAAATGGTTGATGGTGTAATACCATTAAAGAGGAACAGATACCAGCAGGAGGAACAGATACTACACTAAGGGTTGTGTGAATGAGTTTAGATTTTTAAAGGCTGCTTTTAAACATAGTTTTTTTTAGGGTTTGTAGAAAATATTAATGACAATATGTTTTGTTGCGTTGTTTTTTTTTTTCTAATACGCAATTAGATTTTACAAATCAAAGTGAGCTTTGCAGACAAGAATCTAAAGCCTTTTTTTACAGAAGTTTGTGTATGCAGCTAGAGTTTTTTCATTTGGATATTAGTTTGGGTTTGTTAAGGACAATGCACATTGTAATATTTATATTTCTTTACGCAGTCTTAATCTGTGCACATTCTGTGCAATCATCACGTCCTTCCATGTATCCTTTCAATCCACATTGTCCATATTATAGGATTAGTGTTAGAAATCATCTTTTTTGTTTTTTTCTGGAATGCATTCTGTCTGCTGAACATGGTTACACTGACCTGCTTTCACTATGACCACATGACAATAATGCTACATAATACATACGACAATAAGGAAATGTAATTTTTATTATTAAGAAAACTAGTATTGTATTTCAATTTGTAATTTATTGAAGACATTACTTTGGTGACTGATATGTATGCAGCAACCTGGTAAAGACCCATAAAAGGCCTTAAAATAAATTCAAATTTTATCACAGTCACACTGAAAAAAACAAAAACTCAACTTGGATATATAAGCACATTGATTCAGTGAACACAAAATCCCAAGTAGGGCATAATTTTTTTTTTTCTTTACTAAATCACAGGACCCACATCGATTAACACCCTTAACATGTCCCATAAAATAATTGCTTTCTAAATCATACTTTACTGCTTTGTCCTGGCATGTCTAGGAGGATTTTAAATAGTTATGCATGGCTTTCTGTTTTCCTTGATATGCTTAAGATCTTACAAAAGAGAGAGAGAGCAAATCATTTAATAAAAAGGCTGATGTGTGTTGATTTATCAAGAAATATATAAAAGACAACATTCAACTTGACCATATCTACTGTAAGAGCAACAATTACAAAGCTCCGAAAAACTGTAATTGTGATAATGAAGACTGGTCAAGGATTCAACTTTAGCCATGAAGTCCTGTAAGGAGGAAGTTACAGAACACACACACACAAAACTCAAAAGCACAGGTTAAGAAACGATTATCATTTTATGATAGCAAAATAACTTTGCTTCAAAGATATTCTCATATCTTTACCTGAAAGGTCGATAAACATGAGGAACTGATTAAGCTTTAATGCTACCTACTAAGACGCAACAAATCTTGTAGAATGTTGAAAAAATGTTGTCCACTTTCAGCCAACTCTGCATGTTTAAAAAAGCTCCTTTGCATGTACTGTTATGTTGAAGCAAGCAGACTTTTATAAGGCTCTTACTTTTGTATTGTTTCCCCAGTAGGTTCTATTGAAAAACAGAAGTGAAACACAGAAGAAAAAAAAAGAAAGTTCTATCTTAAATCCCAAAACTACTGTTTAGCTTTCAAACATGAACGCTAATTTGAGTTGAAAACCTGATGAGCTTCTGTACCAAGAAGTTAGAAAATTGGATTTTCTGTGCATGTTGATGGGTGTGAAGTTGTGAGCAGTCGAAAGCTCTCCGGCCACAGAAAGCTGGTGTGTTTTTAGCCACCAGCCCTGGTGTCAACACCATGACATGCTAGATCAAGATTAGCTCAGGATGGACTAGGAAGAACTGTGGACATTTTTGGAAAAAGTCTGCTGTAGAAATGAAGTTACTTTAAAGCACACAACCTTCCTCTTTTTATCTCGACCCACGATGAAGCTAAGGCTCAGGAAGGGGCTCAGAAAGTGTTTGGTGAAAAACAGCAAACAGCTCACCAGTGATTAGGGTGACGAACACGAAGCCAAAGTGTGAACGTGAAGTATTCACGCAAGTGCGGTGAATACAGACGGGGTCTGAGCAAGGCAGGCGGCGGCGGCTGATGTGTAGGGGGGTTGGGGTGGGGTGGTGATGATGAGACCAGACATGAGCCACATGAGGTCCCCTGACAACGCAGGAGTCCCCTGCGGTATGTCCAACAGTCTGCATACACATACACACGCGCACCCACTCAAGCACGCAACTCATTTACTAAGCAGACAGATACACAAAACCACAAGCAGGAGCTGATGAATAAAAATTAACCTTAGTATTACGAGTTTGCTCAAATGTTGTTTGGTCTTCAGCACGTTGAATTCTTTTCTGATTTATAATGATTGCTCCCCCTCTAGTGGCTGTTTTTATTATTACAATTATTCTGATGACTGCCTGACAGATTTTTAAAACCCAGAATTCAGGTTCTGAGAAGATTTGATCAACTAAATCTACTAAAAATCAGAAAATAAGTATCTTGGTGTACACTATATGTACTGAGTAGTTCACACAGGCCAGTTTTTGCGTTATTTACTACAGCAATACAACATGGTATGGAGATCAGACTGTGGTGCTTCTGAAAAGTTAAGAAAGCCCAAGTTGCTTTAACAGCACTCTTCACCTCATCTGCATTGTTTCTACCTAGTATGGGCAGGTGCCAGGTTCTGTTGGGAAATAAAATCAGAATTTCCATTAGGATTTGTAAAAGATAGAATTGCTCCAAAATAGCCCCATGACCACAGATGAAGTTGGCCCTTAGGAACCAAACTTTTTCTGGAGCCTTTCTGTTACAAACTGAAATCATACAAACTGAGCCACAGTTTAGTCTTTTTTCCCCTCTGCATAGGTAAGATATTTCTCACATTTTCTTTGGCTCAGAACATGTTTGATACAAATGATGGCACAGTTGCAAATCATGTCCTTGACACATCTGTGCAGGATAACTATGGGTTTAGCCTCACACTTTTTCTCCTTCCACTAAATGTTCTCTTGTCTTACATTCTTGGACAAAGCACTCTAAGGACAGCCATCTTCTTTTGCAACAACCTATTGAGGAAAGTATGCAGTCTTAACATTGCCATAGCAGTTCTTTATTTGATTTTAATTATCTTGAAGTCCTAATCATCGAATCTAACATCAATAAATCCTTGTAAAATCATAGACATTTCATTGTTTGAATAGAATCACTGAAATAAACTACATTTTTGATTAAATTCTAATTTTACTGAGCTATGCCTGTGCCGAGAATCTATTAATTTCCTTGAGTTCTGATTTTATTTTCCAGCTGCCTTAGCCAACAGGAGCATCCAAGTTAGTGTGATAAACTCACCCCAAAGTTGGAGTGTACGTGTGGTGATAGGAGGGGTGGGGATTTCTTACAGAATTCATTTTGGCAGCAAAAAAACACTCCAGATCTGGTTAGGCACCGGTTTGTGGAACCACGCTGGCTTTTCCACACATGTTGTGGACACCAGAAGTCATTCCCAGTTTGGCTCACCAACACACCACTGGTCTCCCTTCCAACATGAGGGTGCCTTTAAAGCGATATGCCTTCCGGGGTTGTTCTTCCATGGGCTTGAACTGCGCCATTCACTATTGTATAACTCTCTTTAAATCAGTTTGTTCTACTCTACCCTTCTCCCTCCCACCACCTACACGATTTTTTTTTCTTTTTAGCCCACCCCTGACTTAACATCCAGAAAAAGGTCACATTTCTGAGAAGTGACTTCCATGCGTGTCCCATGCTGGGTCGTCACTTTCAATTTCCTAAGACCTTTCATGTCACACAGCCATCAACCCGGAAAACTCCAAAACACTTCACTACACGATTCCTGAGGCGACTTCAGGAAACAAAATTAAATTGCAAAAGTCATTCAAAGCAGCTTTATATACTGCTGGATTAAAAGCATAGATTCTGGCTGATTTTTTTTTCTTTTTTTTTGTTAAATTTTTTTTTAACATTTGCATAACTTTTTAACAGTTGTTCCTGTAACTGCGGAGAGCATGCACGAGGAACAACAATCACCTCATTCTTTCCAAGCCTTCATAGGACGCTGCAGCATTTAACACCGAGAGACCCTTGGGGACGCCTGGTGGGGCCCCAACAGACGGCTGTCCTTTCCTTTTTCCACAGCACCGTTCACTTGGTATGAGATGTTTAACTCTGGGCACAGAATTAATGGAGCATGAAATGCAGGCCTTAAGTGCAGCAGGCTCCTAACCTGTAGGTGACACTGTCTGCATGGAGTGTTTAGCCGTGACCTAAGTGAGCTGTATTATAACTGCATTTGACTGGTGACAATTAGTGACCTTTTGCTGATCCAGAAGCCATCCTTTTAAATTACGCTTGTGTGACGTTCTTCAGTGAGGACACGCGATGAGATACTACAGCACCGAAGGCTTCTACTGTACTTCTACTGTTGTCCTGGCGGCACAGGGGAGAGACGGCCACCGGGTCAAAATGTGAGGAGAAAAAGTAGAGGTAGTAGCAGAAAAAAAAGGTCTCATGTGAAGTAGAAGAGGATTTATCACAGTGCAGCCTTGTGAAAAAAGGTTTTTTTTCCCCCTTGCATTTCAATATGAGACGCCAATGACGTCATTAGGTACAAAATGCATTTTTCAAATGATGACTCACTCAATTTATTAAAGTAAAAACGAATTCCTTTTAAATCAGGCTTGACAGACCCATTTTCTTCTTCTTGTTGAAGCATAAACTTTGACCTGAACTGAGTCAAATTAAGTCTCCAGAGCTTCATCTTTAGTTTTTGTGACCGAGGGAAAATGTCAATTGAAACTGCATTTGTTTAGCTTTTTTGTGAAATGTTATAGTGTGCGAAAATAAAACTGTTTAATTCTTCAGGGATGGGAAATCATTTTCACACATCAGTGTGCTTTTCCTGTCTTCTGCTTACTAGACAACAAGTTCTGTTCTGTGAGCATTTATCTCAGCATTTCCTATTTCATGTAATGTTTTTAAAGTTCTGTTTTTTTGGGGGGTGAAAAGGGGTTTGTTGTCTTCAAAAGAGTCCGTTAAAAAGAGATGATAAACTACAGACATGCAATTCCACTTCCAGGTGTTGCTACATGCTGCTGTATTTATAGTCTGATGGAGCTGTGTGGGGGGAGTGGAGAAGAGAAGTGCTTTGAGAGGTGGGAACTCAGCTGGGAACTGAAGCTTAAAGGTGGAGGTTTTGCCAAATAGATGCTCACTCTGAGTATGTGTATGGAGAGGAAATCACATTATAACATGATATAAAGCTCAAAAAAGTCAATTTTACACAATGATCCCATTATGTCCTAATCTAGAAATGCCCTGCACAGTACTAGTCTCTTTGGCTGCCACAGATGCATTTACATATCAATCTTACAGTTAATAACTTTGCATTTTCTGGTTTTAATAGGTTACTCAGAATTGTTTGGTTTAATGGGAAAGTACCTCAGGCAAGTACAGTAATAACGTGATACGATCTGGAATTTTCCAGTTGTGGCATATTGAGTTACTTCTTATCTTTTCTGTTGTTCAGTCATAGTTTGACTTGTATTTTAAGTAATTTGCCTGTAACGTCTCTGCATTTTTAAGAAGCTTACAAACTGCTACAAGAGGCCCCACATTGCAGCTGCCTGACTTTCTTACATGAAGCAAACTTACACAACCGAATTTCTACATCTATCATTATTCTCAGAAGTCAGAGCTACTTAATGGGAAGGTAAAAAAAAAAAACTGTCTCTTTTTTCACCTTTAGCGTATTTTCGCATTTTGATTGCTGTGCTGGTGGTTGAGATCTCTGTGTAAATGTGACACTGACTGTTGGTGACTCATCCACACATCACAGAACGGTGGCGACGGTTTTAACTCTTTTACAGATGCCAATAATGCTTCAGCTTCCTCTCGTATCTTCCACCAGCATCACCAGGGAGCTGCCTGCGTTCAACCCGACTTCACAGCTCGCAAGCTTGAGAAACCTCAGTGACAGGAACTTAATATAAAACCTCACTATCTCTCCATCTAACCTTTCTCCCCACCAAAAAAAAAAGAAGTGCTACACTTACTGTTGCGTATATTTTTATGTTAAACAGATGGATTTGTTTTTGTTGAAAACCTGTGGAGATCAGTAGAGAATGCATATACCTTCTTTGTGCCGTTTTTCCAGTTCTTTACTCCAGAGGTCTCCACTAGTCTTGTTGTGGCAGTTTCTACTTTGATAGTGTCTGAAAAGAAATGGTTTATCATGCTTTTTATTGTATTCTTTATTTCTCTGGGCTTAGATCAGATTGGATGTAAAATCTTCAAAGGAGAACTAACTGGAGGTTAGATACAATGATGTGCCATCTCCATTTTGTAAAGCAGGTCTGTGCTTCTACAGTTGCAGGAGACTAACTAATCTGTTAGTGGGAAAATGTAAAGAAAAGTAAAAGGTACCTTGTTGCATGAATGCGCTCCAAGGCAATGGTGTCTTTACATCCAAGAAAACAAGTATTCTTCTTGAATTCATTCCTGTCATCAGTTTTATTGATTTAGATAAACTTTACATGCATACTAAGAGGCACATGATCCACAACTTACACAAACGAGGAAGCACCGAGTTGTCAGACGTTCTTACTCTCTGACAACTCCAAGTTTCCTTTAGTAAGTCACGTTGGACCACCAATATTTATATTTACTAAATGCCAAAATAATTAAACAGAATCTTTAAACCTTATTTTAGCTGCATGTTACATCGCCTTTCTTAGTACTTGCTAAGACTGTATTTATAGTGTATAACTTGGACTAAACTTTCTGAGTTTCCCCTCACAATACTTGACTATTTACTCCTCACCTTTTATACTCTGAAATCTTTATCCTTTTGAGAATTCATCAAACTGCCCTGCTGTCTGCAAATTTTCCCCAATTATTCTTAAGATCATTGTCTACTTGGGAGACCTATTGGGTGCTGGTTAGTTGAAACTTTCCAAATAATGTTCTATCCCCATGATTTTATTAAAGTGCACCAATGATGTCTGGTACCAAACAAACCTCAGACTCCCACAGGTAGGACGGAGTTTTCAGGCTTGGGAGCTTCAATATCTGCAAAACAGGATGACAGGATGGATGTCTGTTATATTTATATTGAGGACTCCTGAACTGGCATGCTCTGGGGAGAAAAAAAGCTTCAATATGAGCCTTAAATGATGCAAAAAGAATATTTAGGAGGATATGAAGCAAATTTACACAACCGTAAAGAGTCTCAAGTTTAATTTAACTGTGAAATGCATTCAGACAATGAAGTTATTATTGCATGAATGTTTCAGATCTCTACCATCTGCAATAAAACCAGAAACTGAAACTTTGTCACTTCTTGGTAATATGACACAAAATAACATGTTCATGAGGAAATAAAGACAGACCACAGGAACAGCAGTGACTGAAACCGTCATTTGCCAGAGGAAGCAGAGTCCCTCTGATATCTGATCAAACTGGTGCTTCTCAGCAGAGCTCCTCACCACATCCATGGCTTTAATCACTGTGTGACCTTCTCTGCAACCGCATTTCTGTCTTCTGCAAATACACACACAGGTAACGTAAACATTTCTATTGTTATTGTGATATTATGTCAGCAAAGTCTTGTATTGGGCATGTAAAATCACATCTAAATTATTATGAAGTTAGTAATGAGTGAACAGCATTTAGTACAAAATCAAGAAGCAATGTATTAAAAAGCAGAAGAGCATAACTGTTCTTCTGTTTCTATACCACAATTGTTACCATCAGAGGTCTACATACATTTATAAGTGCAACTTTTGACAGTTTGAGGGTAAGCATTTAGAAACAATTACCATGATGTCAACAAGGGAAAACATCTGTGATGAACTGTAAAAAAGCATTTCTGCTGATCATCAATTTCTTAATTATTTTAAAAAATATTGTAGTCCATATTTCAGCAGACAAAAACCCTGGAGACAAACAGAAATGAGGCAAAACAGGAGTCGGTGTCCAAGCAAAGTTAATTCAGAGGTTAGACTGTGAAACCGAGAACTTCTGTCTAAAACCTCAGAGCCCAGACCAACAGTTAGCTGTAGTGAAAAACAAATGGTAGACCTCAACAACAGAGTAGAACAGAGTGCAGCTTTTGATATCAGCTCACTTGTGGTGAGCTGATATCAAACGTGCTTCTGCTGTGTAAAGCAGACAGAAATAAATAAATAAATAAACCAAGACTGTAATTAGCTCATGTTACAAACTGCGGTTCGAATGAACAGTGAGGCAAAAAGCCTTAACAAATCCAACTGGTTGAACTGAAACACCAGTTGTACTTATGTTACGGCCACTTGTAGTGCAATAAAACAACCAATATAAAAAAGACAATATTTATTATTACAAAATAAGAGGATGTATATTTGCAAAACAATAGGTAAACAAAATAAATGAAAAACAATGGAATAAGACAATCAAAAAGGAACAGCAGGGTGCAACTGCAAAAAACAAAGAAACAAAAATTACCAAAACACCTATTAAATCTTTGAAATATAACCATGCAATTCAATCCAGTTAAAAAATAAACAAAGCCTACCTGCAGCGTCGATCAACCACACGCCCAGGTAAAGCACTAGTCAAATCACAACACGAAGTGTGGCCCTTATAAAAAACACCAAACACTGACTTAATATAAATCAAATTAAGAGTTTTGTCTTTACAATAAAAAACACACACAGACCTGATGACAAACAGTGGAAGGCGTGGTCCAACACACCTGGTCCAACACAGAGGAGATTGACAATCTGCCACCAGCCTGACAGCTTCCCTTTTATGGGCGCTCGAGATGTGGAGGCAGCGACACCTGGTGGATCCACCTGTTACACTTATAATGGTACTTATGTTACGCCCCTGTAAATGGGGAATAATTAAAACATGGACACGATGTTATTGCTCTCGTCTCCAGTGTTGTAATGATATTTCAGAGCAGTTTCAGACATTACACTGTCACATATGCTGGCACAGTAAAACAAAGCCAGCACACACAGAACGCAGCTAGCCAGGAAGCTAAGGTGAGTATAGTAGCTCTTTAAAAAAACTGTAATTATCACAGCCACCACGACGCTCCCTGTTCATTCAACAAACATACTAAATAGCCTTAAAGTCGCACATTATATGAAAGTTGCTTTACCTGTAAAGGGGAATAATAAAAACATGGACACGATGTTCTTGCTCTCGTCTCCAGTGTTTTAATGGAGGAGCAGAAGCGTCGCGTTCCCCTACATCCGATCAGACAAAACCAATCGAGACTCGAACGATTAACCAAAAAATCTGAAAAGTCGAACTTTACAAGGATTATAAACAAACATAACCGTAAAAGTAACATTAAAGAAAATTGATTTTAAACTCAATTAAACTCAGGCTACTTTTTACTGTATCGGCCTGTAGCTCTGAACTTGAAAGACCAAAATAATCGATTGCAGATCACTAGATCTAGTTTTCCTTTTTAGTTATCTAAAATAGTTTTATAACCACTACACTTACTCCTGGTTTTGGCAAAAACAAAAACATAGATGTGAAGTTAATGGTTCTTTCGACATTCCCCTTAAGATGTGTGCACACCCTTTGTACACAGTGCTTTTTTGGCAGTTGTTGGGAATGTGAAATTCTGCACAACTTTTTTAAAGTATATGTGTTGTACTTCCATAGAGTTTACATCTGTGTGTGTGTGTGTGTGTGTGTGTGTGTGTGTGTGTGTGTGTGTGTGTGTGTGTGTGTGTGTGTGTGTGTGTG
>CAEGAF010190499.1:0-11554 GCA_903067075.1 Micropoecilia bifurca | reverse complement strand
ATGACACAGAAAATCTACACATACATCTATACATGAGATTCCTGAGCACAGCTGCACATGTGGGAACATCATTATGTACAAACATATGACCAGCACTGCTCCATCTAGGCTCTCTGAGTAGGAGCCTCATGCCGTCATTAGGCCACATAAAGTTTCTGCAGGCTACTTTTGTTGTATCTTCGCCACAGATGGGCCAAGTGAAGTGCAAAAAGCTATAAAAAGAGGATGAACACATACTAAACTTTCTGACCAAAGTATTAGCTTGTGCATACATCATACAATACTGCCTACGAATGTCACAATCATCAGACAGATCATCAGTTATGTAATGTCCCAAATATTTAATTTCATTGCATCTGCTGAGGATGGATGTTTTCTCATCAGGTGGATGATGAGAAAACATAGGATGAAGGAGCGACGCTCCTCCCCAAGACAACAATACGGGTGAAGGGTAAAACTCGCTACATTTACCTCGTTACCTCGGTGAAGGAGCGTAAGGCGCTGAAGTGTCTGGTGAAACGTCATCGGCGCGTCGCCCCCTCCGGGCGGGGTTTTGGCGCCCCCTCTGGTCCTGCGCCCCTATGCTCTGCATGCTCTGCATACCCACTTTTTGCGCCACTGCTGATTCTGATCCGATGCAGATAAACGGTTCTGAATTGACTTAAAAACATTTCTTGAGACATAAATGTACCGAATGACCAACACAGCACCCCTTAAACGCACCAAGCTTGGTCAGACGTGTAAAAACAACAACTTCAAAGGGGAAGTGTCATGTAAAAATCTACGTTTTTAAGCTTTATGTTATGTTATAATGTTATTCCCTCATCAAAAACAAACCTGGAGTTTTGCCTTGATTCTTTCATGCATGTTTGAGAAATCATTTGATCTCCATGGCAACCATTCAGCTATACAAAACGGCTGGTTGGACCTAGCCCCGCCTTCAAGGACAAAGCTCCTCCTCAGAGCCCCCCCCCCCCCCCTTCTCTCGCAACTCCTTCAGACTCGCCAGCAGCAATTAGCAAAACCTCTGCTCATTACAGGAGCCACTTCTCAGAGGGACACTGGTTGTTAAAGGGTTAATAGAGGAGCCATGTTGTGACGACTTCCTGAAGGTGGCGCATCAGAAAGAAATCAGGAGATTTTAAAGAGACAGAGGCCCAATTTTAAGGCGTTAAATTACAAAGACAAATTTATTTCACATCATATTTGACATAAGCAGCATTTTTATAACAACTCAGACTAACTTAGTTTCTTTATTGTCCCATAAAGCGGCTCTAGGTGACAGAAAAACACGGGACTACCCCTTTAATTTGTTCAGTCAGGGGTTTAACAGTCAATGTAAAACAAATAGTAAAGAGACGGACAAAAACATGCTGATCATTTCTTAAACGGGTCAGTAGTTAGGAACTCTAAATACGATGCACAATAAATAATAAAGCTTGACTTTGCTCAGAGCACAAAGCATAGAATTACACCGACTAGATCTGCCCTGACGCATCGGCCACATCGACGCTGAGGACCGATTTTTTTCAACATCGGGGCCGATACAGATATTGATATCGGATCGGTGCCTCTCTAGGTTAGACTTTCTATTTATTCTTCTGAGTGAACAACCTACCTCTGCTGTTTACTCTAAACAACCAACAGTTTAAACAGAGTTTCTCTCTCTGCTTAATATCTAATAACGGATAATTGGGGGGAACTTGAAGCTCATTGTGCCATTTGTGTCGTAACTGTCATTTAGGTAAAACCAGAAAGTTTATGTTTATTAAATAATAAAAGGAGTGAACATTTATGGGTTGAGACACCTGCAGAGCAGATTTCAAGAGTTTGAATGAAGCATTTTATTTTGGTTCTGGTGTCTGAGTTATGCAGCAAATCTGAGATTGTAGATTGTGAAAGGTTTTGGGTTAACAACGTTTATGTTACCATGGAGCCCAGTCTGTTTTTTTCAAAGTATTTTCATCCACATAAGGACCAAAACAGCCATCAGGACACAAAGTTAATCGGACCTGAAAACAGTTGGTGATTCCCTGTGTCTGGGTCTCCGATTGTCCGAAACTATGCAGCAAACTGAGGTGAATGTCATGGAGGAGACAGGAAGTGAGACACAGTGAAACATCCACTCTGGGGGAAAAAACAAGCTAAAATGTTTCACTTCAGACATGCGGATCACTTTGTGGTGCTAAACTCTTCACTGTCTGACTGCGGTTGCATGTAATTCATAATATGAACAAACGCAAAAAAAGTTGGTTTTCAGAAAAAAAATGAATAAATAAAAATTAGAATTGAGCTGCTGTGTGATTGTAACATGCATCGAGTTTCTCCTGCGTGATTGGCTGATTTGCTACTTATGCTAATTTTCAATCTTGTACCTAATAATGCGGCCAGTAGATATTCCATTAGTGTCACTTTCTGTGGCTTAAACACCTTAAATTTTACTTATAACTCATTCAAACTACTGTAATATTCACTCAAGGTTATTTATAGTTTCATGATGACAATCATCGAAAAAACCAACAATCTGCTGATGGCGATCAAACTAATGGACTTTTTCCATTTGTTTAAATAAATCTAAGTTTCCTCTTGATGAAGGAATGACTGCAGCTGCTCTGCTTTCATTGTTTTAAAGCTTTCAGTTTGAAATCTGCTCTGCAAACATGAACATAAAGGTGTAAATACTGGGATGGATCTGTGAGCCTGTTGTGAATGAATGAAGATTTATTGTTGTTTTGTTTTCATATTTGTGTGAAACCTGTAAAGTGAAAGGGGCCAAAGTGAGTCCTGGGGGCCAAAGTGAGGCCTGAGGGCCAAAGTGAGGCCTGGGGGCCAAACTGAGGCCTTGGGGCCAAAATGAGGCCTCTGGACCAAACTGAGGCCTGGGGGCCAAACTGAGGCCCGGGGGCCACCTGAGGCCTGGGGGCCTCTGACCTGTTGTGTTGCTATATATATTCTACGTCCTGCAGAGCCTGAAGCTGAAGCTGAAACCGATTGCTGACAAAATCCTTCAAATGAGAATCAATCATCTGCTTTCATTGGTATATGTGAAGATTAAAACTGGACGCATATTAAATACCTTTAATCAACACGATCAACAAAGATTCGCTCCATTAGCTGAGTTTTTCAGAAGATCATCATAACGGCCACCTGTGTCATGTAATGTTCAAAACTCTGGAAAACTGAAAGTCGTCCTAATTTAAAGCTTTAAGACACTCAGATCAACTAATACAATTATATTAACTTTACAACAACAGCTTCAGCTAGATTTATTTTTTTAGGACAAATTAAGATAATAATAAATATTATCTTAATATTTATTAATCCATCAGTTAATAAGCTCAATGAAATTAAAGGTTTATTTGAAAACTTTGATCCCACAAAGCAAAAATACAAAATCTTACCAAATATTTTTGGCCAATTTTCTAGTGCAAATATCTTTTTATACTTCAAATAACAGAACTAACAAGTATCATTTTAGCAGGATAAAGGAGCTTATTTGAAGTAAATAATTCCTTAACACTGATTTAAAAACAGATTATTTCACCTGTAACCAGACAGGTGACAGAAATATAATCTGTAAAATAATCTGCCAGTGAAACTAGATCATCTTTTTTAAAATCCATATTAAGGAATGATTTATGTGAAACAAGCTCTTGTATCCTGCTAAAAGTTCCTTGTATGTTAGTTTTGTCTAATCTCACCTGTACTAAGATATTTGCATCTAGAAATGATAAAACTACTTGATACGGTTCCGTGTTTTTGCGGTGCGTCTCTCCTGGTGCCAGTTGCAGCGAGTCTTGAAATGTGATTTTGCGTTCAGACGGCGGCTCCTGCTGCAGCATGTCGTGTTTCCCATAATGAGGTCAAAGCTGAGAGTCAACCACGATAATTAGCTCACGCTGAGTTTAATCTCAGTGAATCTGGGAGTTTATACACACCAGAGATCACAAAACAAACCTTTTAAAATAGCAGCAGCACAACAACGTCGCTGAATTCAGCACATGTTTCCATCTGGGTTGGGAAACGGTTCGTGTTTCCCCCTCTGGGTGAAACACGCAGCTTCTGCGACCTTGACTTGACTCTCTTTGTAAAACAAGCCCTGCCTGAGCGTCGCTCCTCACTTTACCTGAGTGGCATCATCTGTTGGCCCCTGGCTGATTCCTCCAGCCTGCGAGCGTCTCTGCAGACCCGGTTGGTGCCGTTTAAACGGGGATGATTAGCTGTGATTCACACGGTCTGAAGCTCGAACTGATTGCATTTGTGAGCTTTGTGTTTGCAGGTCACCAGGTGTTGCTGCATCATGTCTGGAGGATTAAAAATGAAGGTTAAAACGCCAGATTAGATGTTCAGAATATACATTTCAAACTCCAAATTTTGTTTTTTGAAATTTTTCACATAAAAATTCATTTAAAGGGTATTTTTTCCTTTAATAACAATAATGTGTAACTTTTACAAAAAACATGTTTTTTTTCATAATTATTAAAACTTTGCATGTGAAGACAGTATGGTTTGATAGAGAATCTGAAAAAAATGATCCCCTCTCCTCTCAGAACCAGCTGAAGAAATGCAAAACCAGGAGGAGGGTCTTAACGCTGCCAATCATCCTCATGTACGCGGCTCAACGTGTTAATGCTGAGCATAATGTGGAAAAACAACTTATTGTTACAGAAAAAATGTTTGTGTCACCATGCTATGCTAACTAGCCTTAGCATTAGTGACAGTCAGTGGCGCAACTTTAAAGGTTTTAAACATAAATTGGCGCAAGACCCCAATGTTATGACAACAGCAGATCTTTAATGTGTTGCAGTGATTTATGACCAGCAGTGATTTAAAGTCTCTTCTCTCAGTGGAGGGACTGGAGAACTGGATGATATACAACTGGATGATGTAGAACTGGGTGGTGTAGAACTGGGTGGTGTAGAACTGGATTATATAGAACTGGGTAGAACTGGGTGATGTGCTCTAACTTCCTGGTTTTAGTCCGAACTCCAGCAGCAGCTTTTGGATCAGCTGCAGCTGCAGGGTTGATTTTTTACTCAGATCTGTTTAAGATGCTGCTGCAGTAATTAATGCGACTACAGATAATTGCATGGATGTTTCTCTATTAATCCTGGATGTTTCTCTATTAGTCCTCTAATCCTGGAAATGTTTATCAAATAACATGAGAGTGATTGACAGCGCAAAGACCCTCCTCCTGGCTCTGATTGGTTGTTTCAGAATGAATGGTGTATTTTTGCCATTCGTACTGGAAGAAGGCAGAGAAGATTCTTCTCACTGATTATCATATTGTCCTGTTATGACTTAATAAATATGTAAAAAACATTTTTTTTGTTGTAAAAGTTACATAAGGCAGCTTTCAAGCTGCTTTTTAAATGTTTATTTCATGCAGTTTGCTGATATCTGGGTCAGCTCCTCACTTACTATTACAACCAAAACAGTTTAGCAGAATAAATGCATTTTGTGTAAATTTTTTGAATGTAAAACATTTGTACTTTTTAGTGCCTGTGGTGAAAAAAATATCACATTTATACAATTGTTAATGAATTACTGTGAATTTCTATTTTGTGTGGCCTGAATGACTCCTGAGTTTTGGTTTGGTCGCATGCAGCTGGTTTCCGTCTGAGCATGTCAGGTTTCTGTGTCTTTGCTTACATCTTCTACACAATGTTATTAAGACCTGGACACAGAAACTGATGGTGTCCGTTGAAAAGGAAGGAAGTCAAGGTGTCCATTTAATTGTGAAGGGCTATTAAACACTTGATGTATTACCTCTGTAACTGACAGCACAATATATAGATATATATCTGCATATGAGCAAAGCTTAACCCTCCTGCTTTATGGCAATAGTAGTGAAAACATTATTTATCTGTGATCATTCATTAAAGATGGACTGCTGAGTAATTTATAGAGGATTTTTAATGATGAAAAGTTTCTGCACTTCAGAGAAGAAAGCAAACGTCACCACTTTAATCTCCACTTGAAGCAGGAATGTATAAAACTGTGATATGATCTTTGCTGAAATATTCAGGAAGCAGAAGCAAAGTTTTTGCTCCTCGTTCACATTCAGAAATATTTCCACCTTTAAACGAATGCTTTTGTTTTACAGATAAGGAAAAGTGTCCGTTTGTGGGCACATAAACAAGCTCTGGGATGATTTATTGCTTAACTAAAAGTGTGTAGCAGATAAACAGCGGCGGCTCGATTAGATGTCAGTGGGAACAAATAGTCTGTGCATTTCTGCTGTGATAAGGAAGGAGAGACCTGAGCCTGCACTGCGGATGCTTTGAGTTTTTATTTCACTTCTTCCTTAAGCATTTTCTATCAAAATCAGCAAATATTTAACATTTGCACACAATTCAGATGCACTTAAACTCAGATGGTATTAAAAATATTGGAATAATATTTCAATCAACCTTGAATCACTAAACAATTGCTGTTATTCTTTGATTAATATTCTGGTTCTGATTAAACTCCAGGTTGGCCCGTAAGTTCGCAAACATAGAAAAAAATAAACATTTTATGTTGGACAACCGTTTTTATTTTTGTGGGACTCTAATCGCTTCATGGTTGATCTGCAACATCTCCAGTTTTCGCTCCATGTTTTCCGTTAAAGTTTGGTGCAGCCATGCGAACATCTGTATCATTTCAGTTCTTTGCTCTGGAATATAAGATAAATATATATTTTACATTCTCCTGTATATGTAAACTTACGGCCCATCCTGTGGTAATGTTTACATTTCCTTCAGTCTAAGTTAAGCGTGTTTTTCTCTGATTGCAGTCAGTCTGCCAGTGTCTGCATGCTAACATCACCACAGCGTCACCAAAGCCTCACCTTTAAGGGAAAGAGCTGCTGTGTAATGAAGCTGATTTTCAGTTATTTCATTTCACTTGTTATCAAATATCGAAGCATCTGATGTCACAAGCTGTGCTGTACCTGATGTGTTGTTCATGATAAAAGCGTTTTCATCAGATCTACTAAATGTTTACACCCAGAATGAACACAAATGATTTTTGACCGTTGTGATTCACGAACCTTTGATTCTCCAGAAAGTGACAGATAAAACAGAGTCACCACCTGATGAAACCACTTAGGACCTTTGGCATCATCGTCTCCTGATGTCTCATTTCATTTCTCGCAAATCAAATTATTACAAACATATTAAACTCTTCTGTTTTTTTGACTACATTGCATCTTTTCTTGCTATTTGCTGCAGCAGCTCCTTCCTTGCTATTCTTAGTTTTATGTGTGTTTTCCACTTTAGCCTTTTGCATTTGCTAATAAAATTGCATGAGAGTTGAAAAAAACAGTCTTATTTAATTACCTTCCAATTAACTCAGTATTTAATCCTAATGGAGCATAAATGGGATTTGTATTTGCTGAGTTCTCAGCCTGAATAAACAGGCTGAGAACTCAGCTGCTCCTGCTCTTCTATATTTATCATAAATAACTCCAGCAAACAAAATCTGACTCTAATTGGCTCCAAATGCAGAAATCTATTCAACATTAAGACTTTAAAGACACCTGATGTTATGTCTGATTTATCTACATCGTTCTTCTAAGCAGCTGTTGAAAAGTCAAAGAGAAACTCCACATTTGGCCTTTAACGTTTTAGTTTTCTTTAAATTATTTAAACTTTTTTTAAATAAAGTGTAGTTGAATAATTCCCTTATATGCTGTATAATTATAATTAAAGATGCATTCTTGTCACATTTATGCTTAGAGGAAAAACTCCACTTTCCAAGTAAAACAGGTTTGATGTACTTGGTACATAGTTTGACGTTTCAATGTGTGTTTAGTATTTTATGCATTTTTTCTGCTTTGGCATCATCTTTTCACCAGCTTGAAATACTTAAAGTTGGGTTTAAATAATCTATAATCCAGTTTGAAATGCTTAAAGTTGGGTTTAAATCATCTAAAATCCTGATGAAGACCCAATCATTAATTCTCAATTATTTCATTTTTTCACCAAACTGGATACAATGCTGGACCAAATGTTCCCTAGATCAGGGTATAAGAACTCACCTTTCATTACTATTTCATAATTTCTCATCAAATTATTTTCTTACATTTTAATATTTTGTGAGACACTCCATTGATTTCCAGGCACACAGTATTTTTTATTCTAAAATAATCCCTGTTTTACGGTGTAATCCCTCTCTGTGTTAATTAACAAAAACAAAACGGGGAGAAGTTTCATTGGTCACTGATGTGCAGCATTTGAGAAACATTTATTAGTTTTATTACTGTCTGTTGAGAGAACTGGATCGGTGAGCGAGGCAAGAAGAGCAAACATTGTTCCTGTGAATGTTCAGACATCTGCTCACTTCTGTCCTGCTTTCGTACAAAGACAAATGTTAATGTGACCAAACTGTGTGTTGGTGCATTCGTGGTCCTGTGAGCTGCAAAATGTCTAAAACTGTCATAAATAAAGTAATAAAGACGCTGTAAAGATCACCTCCTGTGCAGAAACTCATTCATTAAAACGTTTCACCATTTGGAAACACTGGAGCAGATTCCTAACTTATTCCATCCCAGAATATTCCACTGAATTATGCTAAGAGTTTTTGCTCAGCCATACAAATAATTAAACTCTGGTGTTTCCTTTGCTTTCAAAGCCATATTTGTAATAATCCAGAACTTGCAGACATTTATGAAAGAAGGGGTTGATCCCGGTGAGGCACTGGGAATATTTGGCGCTCGCTCTGCACCGGGTTGTCGGGTCAGAGGTCAGGGAAGCTGCATACGAGCAGGACAATATTTAAAACATCGAGTCAGAAGGGAAATTTAGAGAATCATTAGCAGGAAACATTTGCTGTTTAAAACTGTAAAACTACAAAAAAGTTAGTTTTTTAAAAAGTAAATTTGAAGATTTTAGGAAAATAGTTTTTCATACTGTGTTTTTATCAATATAAGGGTATCAGCATCAGCGCCACAATGAGAAATAGTCATGACCTTATTCTCATTATAATGACTATTTTTGTAATGCTACATAATTAATGTACGATTATTCACTTAATATGATTTTAATCTCATCTGACTATCCTCATAATTTTACAACTTTATTCTCAAAATGACTTTATTCTCATTATTTAGACTTTATTCTCATATTTTATTCTCATACTACTTTATTCTTGTAATTTTCAAGAATTACAAGAATAATTCTTGTAATTATTGTTGTAATTAATACAAGAATTAATTACATTCTCGTTATATTACGAGAATAAATTTGGATTTATTCTCGAAATATAACTATTATGCTTAAAGTAACTGACGTAGCACATATTGAGAAATATGCCAGCAAAATAATTTAATCATTGATTTTATCACTAAATGTCAAAAACCTCCACAAAACAGATAAAGTTTTAAATGTAAACTTTTTATTTTACCCGCCACAGAAGCTACTTCATCATCACTTTGGTCCTTTGTGGCTTTAAAATAAAACTGAACAAGGTATCATGATTAAAGCACATTTGCTTTCTGGACTAACTACTGGCTTTTTTCAAAAGGACTAAAGCAGATAAAAATGTGTAACACTTCAAAAGAAAAACTACTTCAATTAAAAATATCTCATGCTACGAAAACGTGTTGCTCTCTAAGCAAGTTGTGTTTCTGACTGAAGTGGAGCAGAAAAGCATCGAGGAAAAGAGAAACTAAAAGGAAAAACATGTGTCTGGATCAGCAGAATGAAAAAGGTTTCATTTTAGATTTTGTGTGAAACATAAAAGATGTTCATATAATCTATTTGTAAAGGAGAGTCTGAAGCATCGCGTTTCAGTTCTTCTCTGTAAACTTCAACAGTTCTTCTAAAGAGCTTTTTTTTTTTTAAAAAAAAAAAAGCTGAAAAAGACTTCAGAGAACGTGAGACACTTCAAAGCTGCTTTGATATTAAAGCAAAAGCTCAGAAGAATAAAATAAAAACATCCTAAAGGAGGAAAATACTTTGTTTTATGGTCAGAAAAGGTATTTTCTGTCACCGTTTGGCTTAGTTGGATCAAAAATATGTTTTATTGGGGAAATCATTTTAAAAAGTCAAAGATTAGAGCACAAATTAATGATTCAAGATATGGTTAATGGGTAAAAAGAAAAACATTTCCAATTAAGCCAGCTTCTAAATCTGAAGCAAAAACATACCATGGAGGTTTATATTTTTTTCTACAATGCAATCCCCATTCTAATTAAATTTAAAGAAACTAAATGTTTTAGAAAAACAGAAGAGAATGAAAGTCAATTAACCTTTTGCTGCATTTTATAATCAGTCTACACATTTTACTGAAAGTCAAGCTTAGTGATCTCTATTCAGACTGTTTGGTCTTATTAAAATAAAACAGCATCAGCCGATGAAGAGTTCAAAAGACAGCAATACAAAAGAATGACTTTTACTTCTTACTGTTACTGCATTTCTTTTTGAAAAGCTTTTGAGATGCTAATCAGCTGTTCCCAGTTGAAGAAAAATGATTAAAAATCACCTTATTAGTTCAAATGCAAAGCAAAAATCCTTCCAGCTACACAACATCTAAAACCAGAAGGAAAAGATTGTTCAGTTCCTCAAACACAAAAACACAAATCAGACCTAACATAACAGCTAGTCAAACCATCATACATGAGGATTTATGTTTTAAATGTGTAGAAGACAAACTGAACAGAACATCAAGGAAACAGTTTGTTCCAAAAGGAGCGTTTCGTCTCACGTAATCCACCCAGAAACAGCCCTGAGGTGTTTATCTGAGCTTGTTGAAAGAGCCTTTAAAGCATTTCGTGCAGATTAAAGCGTCGCTGCTCTGCACTGGGCCACAGCGGAGAGGAGAGGAATTAATAAACCGTTCTGGATATGGGAAGCACCAGCCATGCAAACACAAATTTAGGACACGGCTGATGTTTAATCTGTGAAACTGGGACCAACCAGCGTTTGCGTCCACATGAGCAGAAGTCCAGTTTACTCCAGTTAAACCGGCCAAATGGCTTCTGGCTGCTGCCTGAACGAAACTCCTGAAGGATGAAAACTTTTCCCCTGATTTCGGTCTTAGTTTGGATACGTAGGTCATGCTTCACACGTTACATTCATTTTGATGCAGTAAAAATAACTTCCTGTTGCTCCCCATGTAAACATGTTTTATTAAAATATACTTTAAATCAGGGTTGTCCAAAAGGCGGCCCGGGGGCCATTTGTGGCCCTTGGATTGATTTTTTTGCTTTCTCTGAGTGTACAATAGAGACAACCAATCAGAGACAGGAGGCGGGCCTTAGAGTTGTCAATCATGCCCAGGTGCTAGGACATGATTGACATTGATAGAGATGGAGATGGAAGCTTTTTATTTTTAATCAGAGCAAATTCCACCTTTAGCACATTTAGCAGCTTTTAACCAGGTTGATTGAGAGCGCTAAGACCCTCCTCCTGGCTCTGATTGGTTGGTTTTGATTGGAGCGTTGCATTTCGTCAGATGACTGTAGACAAAGAGACGAGGTGGAGGAGATCAAACTTTTCACACATTTTCTGTCTCATATTGTCACAACATAGCAACAGTTGCAACAAATGTGTCAAAAGCATATATATAT
>CAEGAF010190496.1:0-13466 GCA_903067075.1 Micropoecilia bifurca | reverse complement strand
GTTTGGGTTGCTAGGTTACGGGCTGGGTGCCGTTTGGGTTGCTAGGTTACGGGCTGGTTCCGTTTGGGTGGCTAGGTTACGGGCTGGGTGCCGTTTGGGTTGCTAAGTAACGGCTCAGTGCCTGTGGAATGTGACTTAACATTTAAGAGGTTTTTAAAACATTAAATTATTGCTAAAAAAATGCTAACTGTTTTTTTTTCTAGAAGCAGTCGATACTCTAATGGAAAAATAAAAACATTCAAACCATGAGATTTGCATAAAAGTTCCCCTTATTTTGAGTCGCTTATATAGTAATTTACCTCCGTTGTCAATCATCCAGCGGTTGTTGCTGCCCATCGGGTCCTGCTGCTTTATCACACCAACCAGCTCTCCCTCCTGAATCGAGATGTCCAGATCCTGAGCGGCGTTGAAGTTCCTCTCCGCCTGGTAAAGTTTGTCGGGAGCGTAGCCGGCCAGGAGAGCCGAGCGATGCTCGTCCGTCTGGGCAGCGAAGTTGGGCTGGAAAACATTCGACATCAGCCGCCACAGTACTTATGCGTTATTTATTTATAGGCAAGTCGAGTAAACTCACAAGTCCTTGAGATTGTTTCTTGCTGCTTTGCTTCTCCAGCGTTTTCTTCTCAAACCTCTTGGTGGTTCCCGCTGGCTGCGGCAGGTTCTCCGGGCAGAAACTGAAGCTCTGCAGCAGCTTGAGGACCTGGTGATAATCCTCCTGAAACTGCATGAACAGGTTTCCCTTTGCGCCGCCTTTATTAGAAAACTGGTGGGGGAAAAAAGTATAATGGAGTCAATTTTACAGTGAATCAAGCACTGAAGAATCAAAATCTGACTTTTTGTTTCATGATTTTGAGGAGAAATCTTAAAAACTTTAAGAAAAACAAAAGTTTTCTGTACTGGAATTGTCAAATTATAATGAAAATGTTGAGGAAAATTTGACCCGAAAAGGTAAAAAAGAAAAACACGGATTTGTTTCTTGAAATGTAATTTCCTCAAAGATACTTCAAAATTTCAATTCTAATTTTGTTGCTGTGATTGTTTCCTCTTCATAGTTGTAAATTGTTTAATCTGTAATATCTATTTTTGTCAAATCTCACACTACAAGACACAAAATCTTACCAAATACGGTCTAGTTTCTTGTGCAAATCTCTTAGTACACTTAAAATAAGACAAAACTAACAAGTAACTTTTCAGCAACATGTAGAACTTGTTTTAGGTAAATAATTCCTTAAAACTGATTTAAAATATTATTTTAAATCAGATTATCAGATTATTTCACTTAAATATTTGCCATTTGCCCATTTAACCATTTGCCCATTTAACCTTTTGCCAATTTAACCATTTGTCATTTGTCCATTTAACCATTTGCCAATTTAACCATTTGCCCGTTTAACCATTTGCCCATTTAACCATTTGCCAATTTAACCATTTGCCAATTTAACCATTTAACCATTTGCCCATTTAACCTTTTGCCAATTTAACCATTTGCAAATTTAACCATTTGCCATTTGCCCATTTAACCATTTGCCCATTTAACCATTTGCCCATTTAACCATTTGCCAATTTAACCATTTAACCATTTGCCAATTTAACCATTTGCCAATTTAACCATTTGCCATTTGCCAATTTAACCATTTGCCAATTTAACCATTTGCCCATTTAACCATTTGCCAATTTAACCATTTGCCATTTGCCCATCTAACCATTTGCCAATTTAACCATTTGCTGACATTTTTTGTGAAATTAAAAGAAACCAAGCGACAAGTGTACTAAGATATTTTCACTAGAAACTGAACAAAATTACATGGCAAGACTGATCAGCCTAACCAGTAGAACCAGTGTCCGACCTGCAGCAGCGGCTCCAGCTCTCCCAGCGTCAGCTTCATGAAGTCCTTCTGCGCCTGCGCGAAGGCGCCCATGCAGTCTCTGAACAGCTCCTCCGCCACGGCGTTGAACGTCCGCAGCTCGTCCAGAAGCTGCGCGTTCAGCGCCTCGTAGTTGTTGCGGGCCGCCTGCAGCTCGTCGCGCACGCGCCGGTCCTTCAGCCGGTCCGCGCGCTCCTTGCAGTTGTCGTAATCCAGCAGCTTGTCGAAGCGTTTCTGGATGAGTTTGTGCGGCCCGGCGAACATGACGAGGAGCTGGGAGAGAGGCTTGATGACCAGCGCCTCGGTGCGCTCCTTCTGCTCAGGACCAGAAGTGGATTTGGTCACAAAAAACAGCGCGAGTTTGACTCGAAGGGCTACGTTCTCACTGCAGCCTGAAGTGGCACAAATCCGTTTTTTTGGGGTTTTTTTTTTTTGCCTTAATGCGACACAGGCTACTTGGGTCACGTTTCATTGGCTAATTCCCATTTTACGTCACAGCGCAGCTACCACGCGCTTGACCATCTCACAAACACAAGCTACTGTACTAATGTACATTGTGGACCAGCAGACCAACAGAAAGTTTTTGCATCAGGACTCAAAAAAGAATGGTTCCCCGTCAGTGGAGAATCTGTACAGGTGATGTCAGGTATTCTGATCGTACTTGTGGAACTAAAATTCACAGATTTTCAAAATCTGAAACGGAAAGTCTTGCTTATATCAAAGCTTGTGAACGATGCATTTGCAGCTCAACTGTCGTAGGATCAATAAGAATAAAGGATTGTCTGCTGGTGTAAGTATTATTGCTTTGCTTTCTTTGTGTTTAGTGAATGAAAAAAAGAAAGTCAATAATAAACACATCCATTATGAAAACCTTTTAGCCAAGTACAGCATAATGGCAGCACCGATACAACTTCTACACCTTGAAGCCTGTCTGTTACAGCCTTACATTAGCTGAACAGATCAATATGCAATGTGTACCGTATCTGACATTCATTAAAGATTTTATTTGACCTGAAAAGGCTTTTTACTAAACTGTTAGCATCCATGTACTTCAGCAAACACTGAGCACCAAGTTTTGTTGTTTTTTTGGCGGTTGGCAAAATACGTTACGTAAGCTTTACCGCCCCCAACCAGTAAGGAGTGTGGACTACATGACATAAGAAATTATATCCTGTTTTATAAAAATCAAAAATTCCTTATATCCTCTTCCTGAACCTTCTTGCAATAGATAAACTGAGCACTTCTTATTTTTGGCAATTGGCAAAACATCTTATTCCTTAGATTTTAACGGCAACTTGCATCCATTAGTTTTGCACTACTGCCATCTCTTGGATTTTATTAATCTTTCAAATTCCCCTAATGACACCAGTATTTTAAAAGAAAATACCATTCCCTTTCTTTTATTGCTATTTAACTGAGCTCCCACATTCTCAAATTTCAATTTCCTATTGAAACCTAATTCTATAGTTGGTAATTGTTGATTCACAATTTCCTACAGCTAAGAAAAACATGTTGCATCGTTTCTTTGGTACTGCACCAATTACACAAACCAGTAAGAAGTTTCCCCATCTTAAAGAGTCTTTCAAAAATTATTACCAGTTCTTATTTTATTTATAGTTATCTTCTCCATCCTGTTTATTCCTCTAATTCTTAGAACATCAGCTGTATTTTGTATCTTATACACATTATTTTCTGCACTGGATTACAAGGCGCATTGTTGTCTTTTGATAAAATTATAGGTTTTAAGTGCGCCTTATAGTCCATAAAATACGGTAAGTGTCTTCCATTTATTTCATTATCCGACCTCACACTCCATAACGTCTTACTTTATTTCCAAACTACATGTTGGCCTTCAGATTTAGAGAACCTCAACACTGAGCTCACTCTCTATGTGTGCGCCCTCTACTGCACATGCGGGAAACTCTCAGGTTGTTTGCAGTTCACACTGGAGATCACACACAGGTCGCATATATTTGAAACACCAGATTTCACAAAGGAAATCGTTTAAAAAAATCGTATCTGGGTCGCTTCAGGCTGCAGCGTGAACGTAGCCTTGGTGTGGCTAACAGGTCGTTTACTCACAAACTGAGAGAACTGCTTGTCGCTGATGCAGCGGTGAGCTCTCTGGAAGCCCTCCGGACCCAGAGCGCTGCGCTCCGTGTAGATGTCAACGAAACTGATGGCAGCCAGGACATTCACAGACGCCGATTCCTGCATGGAAATTCATCCAGACGTCACGCTCAGGCTAAAACGTAAACAGACTGGTGGAGGGTTTTCCTCCTACCCTGATGTGCTGCAGGTACATGGAAACGTCTCTGATGAAAGACTTGATGAGCCTCTCCTGCAGCCTGAACTTCTTCTCTGCATCATCAAACTCCTCACTTTTAATCTAGGGAAATAAAAAAATGTCAACGTTATTTAGGCCTCAGAGACACCGGAGTCCGAGCAGAAGAACCAGAAACGGACCTGAAGAGAGATTCCTGTGAGGTGCTTGATGTGGCTGCTGACGCGGTTCGACTTCTTGATGATGGAGTGAACGCTCAGCTTGGCGATCTTGTCTATGAAGGATTCCTCGTCTCCTTTCCTGTACTTCACCACTGTGGACAGCAGGGGGAGAACTTCAGACAGGAGGATCATGGAGCCAAATCAGATGAAGTTACTTAAGTTCCCTTTGGGATCAATAAAGTATTTTTTAATTTGAATAATCTATGGTGTCATCATCTCTCATGCTACAGAGACAAATTTTAATTGGTTTTATTTGGATTAAATGGTTTAGATCAGGGGTGTTCAAAATGTGGTCCGAGGGCCTGATGTGGCACCTGGAATTAATTTTTGTGGTCCTAGATAGTAACGTTTTTTATATAAAGTGTCTTGAAATTACATTTGGTGTGATTTGGCGCTAGATAAATAAACTTAATATTTTGAATAAGATTTTCAGACAAATTAAAATCTCCATAAAATAAAAAACTATTAGGTGCAATACAAAGTATTAATTCACTTTTTTTCCTTTTAGAGTAATTTCACAGTAAATCTACCAGCAACTCAAAAAAGCCAACTTTGGTGCATCTATTTATTAATTTTAATTAAATACATTAAACATTTTAAAAGCTGCTGCTGACAAGAATCAGCCATAAAAATTAAAGAAAAGTTTACCTTTTTTCCTCTTACTGCGGAAACATGCAAGGAGTTTTTATGCTTTGCATCTAGAAAATCTTTCTCGAACAAAAGTCTAATTTTTGAAGTCGTTCTGTTTTATCGCTGAGCAGGTGAAATAAAAATAATCGCCCCAGTAAATCGAAGTTACCCAGATCCTTCCTGCGCTTGTACTCGTTGATGTTGACGTTGATCTGCTTGATGGCCTGCACCGCCTGGGTCAGCTGGTGCCGGTCCGGGTGATTCTCCGGCGTGGCGCCCTGCAGCTCCGACAGCAGCAGCGGGTAACGCATCACCCGCTGCACCGGCTTGATCAGGAACGAGCCCAGGTTGATGTAGTTAGTTTTACCCCTGCAAAAGAGCCAGAAAACATTCGTTATTTACGAAACAAATTAAAATATATAAGAGTCAAAGGTTTAAAAAGTCAGAAGGATCACACAGAGTCATCATGAGATCAGTGATGGAGGAACATGCGGAGCCATCATGGCCGATCCAATGATGAGCCGCTTCATCACAGGCTTGTTTCTGATGATGACCAAAGCTCTGATTGAGAGGCTTTGAGGGGAAGCAGAAGAAACTGATTTGCTTTCATGAAACCTACAGGACAAAGTTTTCACTTAAACAGCTAAAGGAGTTTATGAAGGCGCGTCATGGCCACTATAGAGAGAAAGGAAAATAGAGGATTACATTTCGGCCAAAATGCTGAGATTAGTCTCAAACATTTCCAAGTGTCCTTTTTTCTAGAACATTTCTGAGTTTGAAAAGTCAAAATTTGCTAGAAAAAGTTACACATTTTGATATTAATTTCAGAAATGGATTGGGGGAAAAAACTTGGAAATTTCTGAGTTTGAAAAGCTGAAATTTGCTATAAAAAAGTTAAAAAAAATTTAGAATAATGTGAGAACTTGAAAATTTCTGAATTTGAGTCAAAGAAATTTGAATTTTCAAATTTAGAGCTTCCAATCCAAAACATTTCTGAGATTAAATCTCAACATTTCTGAGATTTTTCTAACAAATATTTTAGATTTTTGGAGCCAGGAAATATTCCTGCATTTTCTACAAAATTTCAGATTTTTTTATTTTTAAACTAAAATATTTCCAATCCAATTTTTTTTTGCCTTTTCTACAAAATGTCTGAATTTTTTGGCAGAAATGTACTTCTTTTTTTCCCTATGTATAATGGCCCTTCCACGACATCGTGGGAATTAAATCCTTTGTTTTCTGTTCAATAAATTTCCAAATATCTCATCATAACTGACATGCAGTTCCTCCTTCAGTCCTGTAGGTGGCATTGTTTCCCAGAATCAATCTCATGCTGCCCGTTTCTAACAGGAGGACGAACCACAGGAAACACATGCAGACACAAAGAGGCAAGTCTCCATTCAGCACAGCTGTTTTTAAAGGTTCATTTTCACTTTGAGCACAAACACAGAGGCCATTTTTACAGCAGGGTTAGTGAGCAGCAGACATGCAGTCAGGACGGCTCCCAGGCTGAAAATCAGGCCGACATTCATTAAGTAGACTTACTGCTTGCGGTATATCGCCCTGTAGAAAGGGAAGAGGTACAAAGATAACATAAAAAACTGTGCTTAAAGTGTAAGAATGATGCAAGTCGTTATGTTGATAAATGTGACAAAAGTTTAGATTAAAACTAAACCTGAGAGATTAGGAGTTACAGGTTTCTCATTTAAAGTTTGGACAGAAGCCCAAAGAAGCAGTAAAAACATTGGGTTTGGGCAACATGACCTTTTCAAGTCTTATAAAAACATTCAAAACGTATTGTTCGTATGAAGGAGATAACTAAAAGTTACAAAGTGATAATAAAAACATCAACTTTGGCCTAGATTCGAACGACAGTAATTTTCCTTTTGTTTACGGAGCCGCAGCCTCTTTGTTCCAGCAGCTTCCTGTTCGCAGGTCGGGTGTTTGTCTTCAAACGCGACAATAATTCACTGAAAACCAGAAGTCTGCTGAAGAAACTGAGTCACAGACGGTGAAACCGGACAGGAGGAACGAGGCCGGGCGCATTCCTGGGCTGCTCCAGATGACTGACGCCAGAAAAACTAACCACTGCAGCTCTGAGCGCGCCGCCATCTTAAAATGAACCAAATATTAACCGGAACTGGACTGTTCTGCTGCTGCGATAAGCCATCAGAACCTTCGGGTTTTCAAAGTGGATTTAGAAGTAGAAAAATATTAGACTTTAATCCTTTAATTGCCTTTTCCTCATCTTTAAGATCTGTTTTCTGAACTTAGGGTAGTTCAGCATTAATAAAATCAACATAAACAGAGCAGTAAGGAGTTTTATCAGGAAGAGTTTGATACATTCAGGCTATTCCTTGTTAGCATAACGCAGCTGTTAAACCTTAGAAGGTGGGTGGATGATTCCTGCTGCTGATGATTTAAATCAAATAATTGGATCAAGACGATAAAGTTTTTTCCATAATTTCCATGCAAAAGTCAAAGGTGAAATTTAAAGTGTGATCTTCTCCATGTTTAGGTGTCTGCCGCTCACCTCAGCCTCTCCAGACACTCCGACACGTGAGCCTGGATGCTGTCCTTCTTCTCGTAGCTCTCCAGCAGGGAGATGGCGTCGTCGTGGTTCTGGCAGTACAGCTTGTACACGTCCTCCAGATCAGCTTTGAAATCTAGAAACACGACTCCTGACAGGACAGGATGCAAAGGTGTTAGGAAATGTGCTTCGGTCCAACGAAAAGGGTAGATATTAGTTTAAACGGGACTCAGAAACACTTTTCAAAGGGCTTTGAAATATCGTGAAGCCGGTTAAAAAACAGGAAATGTGTTGAGCTGTAATCAGAATTTAGAAAAGACGAACTTTAACAGCCCTTACCTACGGATTCTGACTCCTGTAGTCGGTCCAAGAGGCGCTGAGAAAGCTCAATCACAGAGCTGATGTTCCCAAAGAGGCCCTCAAAGTCCACTTCCACCTGGTGAGGTAATTTACGGGACTGTTCAGATCATTCAGGAAAACAACAAAACGCTACGACTACAGTAAAAATATAAATATTAGAAAGATTAAACCTTTAGAAAATGGTCATTTGACTACAATGGAGCATTAGAGCCATGCTAAGAAAATAAAAATAATAAAATTAAAAGAATAAAGTCAAAATAATAAGACTATGACTATTCCAGTAATATAACTTTATTCTCACATTATTTTGATTTTCTTCTGTATTTTTTAGACTTTAGATTCATCAGCTTTATACTTGAAGCATTATGACTAGTCGCATAATTTAATGACTTCATTCTCATTATTTACTTTATTCTCATAATTTACTGACTTTATTTGCATCATTTAATGATTGTATTCTCATTAATGACTGTTCTCATAATTTACTGACTTTAACCTCATAATTTAATGATTTTATTCTCATTAATGACTTTATTCTCAATTTACTGTCTTTATTCTCATAATTTACTGACTTTATTCACATAATTTAATGATTTTATTCTCATTAATTACTTTATTCTCATAATTTACTGTCTTTATTCTCATAATTTAATTACTTCATTCTTGCAATATGTCTTTATTCATGTATTATGTTTACACTTTATTCTCAAGTTTATTCTCATAAATTAATCATTTTACTCTCATGATTTTGTCTTTATTCTGTTAATTTAAGGACATTATTCTAATAGTATTCTGACTATCATCAATAAAATCTTTTGTATTTTTCAGTTTCCATCATACGTGGCGTTATTATAGTTTTTAAATGCTGTTAAATTTTTACCTTCTTCTCCTGCAGCGGCTCAATGATCACATCGATGCACATTTGCAGGTCGTTGATATAGTCCTCCTCGGTCTGCAGCAGCTCTTCGATGACCTTTGACCTCTTCTCCAGCATCCTCTGTTCGGGGTCGGCGCCGGCAGCCGGGGCTTCGTCAGAGACCGGGCCGGAGTCCGCGGGTTTGGGCTGCGACGACAGCAGCGTCATCTCTGGAAAGTCAAGATTAAACCTCTTTAAGATTCGCCTCTCGGCTCATATCTGAGATTAGTCAGGAACAAAACAATCGGCCAATTGCAGAAACAAAAGGAGGAGTCGTGTCCCAGCCCACATATCCAAACGACCCCGTACCCACCCACCCGCTCCGCCCCAAACTCCTCGCCTCGGCCCGATAGCAGCTCGTCTGTGGGGAGGCCCAGGACCGAGGCCAAGGCCTGGACCTCGCATCGCTGCCTTTCATGAATAGAGACAAAACCGAAGTGGACTCGGGTTCTTTGTGAGCGGCACAATGGGCCGCGACAGCGACCGCAGACGTACGGTTTGCTCTCTGGAACAGAGCGAACTTTAAAGCTCTTCAGGAAGCATGTGCTGCTCATGCATGCTGATAACTGTGTCCAATCCATCTGGGGGAGGTCAGATCTGCATCAGGGAGTTGAAAACAGATTCTGGTGGGAGTAAAATGTAACAAAAAAAAGAGACGTTCAGAGAAAATCCAGAACTCTGAACCAGTGCAGCAGAACGTACCAAAGAAATTTGGGCTAATTTGGGAAGAAGCAGCAACGAGTTCTGGGTGTTTGAGCGATTCGAGGAGGAATGTCATAAATTAAAGTCTTGATAGAACCACTGCTCTCCATGAAGAGCCTTCCTACTAAAATCCTAGAAGGAAGAAACTTCCAGAAACCAGAGACGCGCCGATCCAAAATCAATATCCGAACCAGTATTTAAGAATATTCTGGTATCGGTGACAATGTGCCCGATCCACAAGGGCAGATCTATTAAGTCCAATTATATTATTTATTTTACATTATATTTAGAATAACTAATTACACTTTCTGAAACACTTTTTGTTATTTTTTTTTACCAAGCTTGTTTTCGTCAGTCAGTTAATATTTATTTTAAATTGGCTGTTATATTCCTAATTACACTGATTGAACAGAGGAAAGTTGTGTTTCTAAATGTTTCCAGCCAAACTCATGAAGCTTTTGGTGCATCGGTGCAGATTTATGAGATAAAAAGTTTTTTTATGTCTGCGTTTAAAAAAAGAAAACCTGTTTTTCTGTATTGGATCGATATCGGCGGATTCTAAACCTCAAACCTCAACATCGGTATCAGTGGAGGGAAAAAAGTGAATCGGTGCATTGCATTCCTACGAGTATCATAGGAATGCAGGCATCTTGTAAATGAGGAAAAAACAATCTAATCACCAAAAAAATAATAATCTTTATATCATTTTAACATATTCCACTGCAAGCGTGCTCTTAGTTTGTAATTCTGTATTTTGCACTAAAACGTCATTGATCTGTTTTGGGTCAAATAACTAATTTACAGCCATTTTATTTCTTGTGACTGCAATTGCTTTTTATTATCTATAATTTGTTGTTTATTCAATAGAAAATTTAGCTTTTGATGTGTTTTACCTTCTGTTTATTATAATTTGGCAGAAATGTTTCCCTCTATTTTCTACCAGATGTTTAAATTCTTGCTGTTCCAAACCAAATCACCAATAGTTTTAAACAACCAAGGACTAAAGCATTCATGATTAAACAGTGTGAATAGAGTTTGAGACAAATTGTTTAAAAAGACACTAAACACTCCCTCAACCACTTAGATGTCAATAGTTTATGATTAAAATGAATCGATTACGAGTGAAAATGCTTCTATTATTCCATAGACTGTATATTTGCAGCAAAAGTTTCTATTTTATCCAATTTTTTTTTATCTTTTAATTTCATTTTATAAGTTTTCAATGAAGATTTAGGTCAAGATCTTTATTAAACAAAGGCAATAAATGAAAACCCAAGAGATTAGTAACCTGCGTCATCATGTTGCAGTTTATACCCAATCTGTAATCTTCAAAGCTGGACAAAAACATTTAAACTTGTGTTTGAACTGAGCAAACCTCAGTGTGGAGACATCAAATGGAGCAGAGACCTGACCCAGACAGGACCCGGGTTCTGGGCCGGGTCGGTGCAGACTGAGCATGTGCAGCCGGTACCTGCTGCCACGGCTGCAGGTGACGTCACTCATCTCCTTCGAACAGATAATGTCAGAGACTAACGACGTTAACTCTGCTCATCATCCCTGACGGCAACAACAACAACGTCGCTTCCCCTTTAAGTATCCAGAACTTGGCAGGTCACAGGTAGCAAAAATTCAACCTTTTCCAACTAATTGTTGGACGTTTTATCACACAAAGGCACAAATTATCACCAGAATAATGCGGGAGGTTCCTGATCCGCTCCCTGCTCCCGTGACTTGGCAGAAGCTCAACTCAAATGAGCTTTTCTCGTCGCTTCAACCCGACCGGCCAGCACTTCCTCCGCCGGTCAGAAACTGGTTCACTAATTGGGTTTCTTTTTCTTTTCTGTTTTTTTTTTAGAAGTCACCCTGCAACCCAATGCAGAGCGAATGGAAAGACAATGGACTCGGTATCTAATTGGGATCAATCGCCTCATTCCCACGTTTGATGTAGAACGAATCACACGCTCCGATTCACAGTCTTCTAAATATGCAACAGTTTCCATCAGAACCAACCTGGGAAGGCTCGTTTTGACCCAGTTTACCAGAATCTCTTTGTTTTATCTCAGTAAATATAAACTCACACACAGTGTACCGATTCAACAGCAGTCATAAACTATGTTTATATTTAATTTTAACTCATTTCTGCGGCAAATTCTGTACTTTCTAATTCATTTTGCAGTAAAAATAAATTGGTAAATGAATTTTTGACAGTTTCAGTGATCCAGTCTGTATAATGAGGAATCGGTCGATATTTTGTAACTTCCTGTGTTTCTCGGTTATCGCTGACTGAATCCTGAACAGAAAACACTCAAAACGGCAACAGAAACAGAACAAACTGTACTTGATACAACATGAAACCGAAGCAATGGTCTGCGGTTAATGAGCTTTTTTATCATCACAAAAAGAAGTTTGTCATTGATGCTTTTTTTTGCTTTCAATATAAAACTGAAAATCTGAGCAGATCTGGACGTGTATAAAACACCAACATTAAGATAAAATATACAAATCGGTACATATGTTAAAGTATTTACAGTAAATACATCAAATAAAAGTTACATTAATATTTAAAGAGTCAAAAATTCTATGAATATAATTGATCAATTTAATGATTAATGAAATCTTATAATTGGATCAAAATAAAGTAACTGAATTTACTATATATATTGAGTTTAATGACCTGATAAAGCTGATTAATAATATTTACACAAAGAAATAAAAACAAACAAGAAATTACACGTTTTTCATAAATTAAATGCAATCTAATTTCTATTTTAAGAGTATTTACTTAATTCATTATTTCAAACTGTATCCAATTGTGGCACCTTCAGTCCTCCGTAGATCTCAAGTCATCATGTGCTACATATAATCTAATCTAACTGAAATATTTAATTTTTAAATGTTTTATTTTGAAAAAGAAATCAATAAAATAATGTAGAAGCGAGAAATATAATTAGGAAAGAAAATTAAATATAAAATCATAATAAACTAAACAACTTAATTTATATTTTAGACTCCAGCCAGATCACATGGATGAAAAGCTGACAGTAAAACATGTTGCATATTGCCTAATTTTTCAGTAATTTAAAAAAAGTATTTAAAAGGTCTGATGGGGTTGTTTTAATTTGGGTATTTTGACTCTAATAATAAGTGTGGTCATTGTAAAAGTCAGGAAATAAATAGAAACTGCAGATCTTAAATTTCTAATAAATCCCTTTAAAAGTCGGTCAAACCCTGTGAGTCTTAGTCACTTGCTCACACTCAACCGATGATTTTCTCCGTTTCCAAACAGCCGTTTCCAAAAGACCCGATAAAAACAGCACATCCAAGTTATTTCATCACATTTGACTAGTAAAACCGGAAGCAGCTCCGTTTTACATCAAACCCTTCAGTCAGAAACGTCCGGCCTGTCCGGTTCCTTCGACTGGTTGCTACGATTCTCCAACCAAACATTTCCACCTCTTAGCTTACAAAAGCAAAGTGTTTTCTAGAAGAGTCACAGAAGGAAGGGCAGAGTATCTAATCGCACCATAAAGTGACGCAAGACAGAAAAAAAACCCAGCAGCTCCTCTGACACGCAGCGTGACTCACCTGGTCGTCACACCTGGTGGATCAGCACAAGTCATCAAGGGTTTATCAGAAACTAAACTCTGGTAATCAGCAGGAACTTAATGCTCACTGGGATTTAAGGGAAATGTTACATCATTTTTGTTGAAGGTAAATATGATTGATAAATATCTGATATTGTTTCTTGTTTCTCAGAGAGAGAAAAGTGAATTTTCACCCACCTGCTGCTCTAAATTCAACACCGTCACCCGTCCTGCGATCAGATTTAAAGTTTAAAAATGCCAGAGGCCCAATTACCATGAGAATGGATGGGATCCCTCCATCAACACACACACACACACACACACACACACACACACACACACACACACACACACACACACACACACACACACACACA
>CAEGAF010190493.1:0-13009 GCA_903067075.1 Micropoecilia bifurca | reverse complement strand
TCTCTCTCTCTCTCTCTCTCTCTCTCTCTCTCTCTCTCTCTCTCTCTCTCTCTCTCTCTCTCTCTCTCTCTCTCTCTGGTCACACTCTTCTCTTTTTTTCCATGTCTTCCACCAGATTTTTTTTTCTACCGTTCTCACGAGCCACTCTGTCCATAATCCTGTGGCTTTGATTGGATGTTTTATTTTAACTAATTTTATTTAAAGGGACGGATTAAGAGCATAGTGCAGATGTGGGTCAACCAGAGCAGGCTTTGGAGAGGTCACAGCACGTTAAATATGTTTGCTTGTGTGTGTTTGCACTCTGTCTGATCAGTGGTGTATGCAGTCTCTCTCTGCACATGTTGTAGCATCTGTGCCGTGTCTGTGTGTGTATGTGTGTGTGGCTTTGATGTCTCTCCCCCTGTTCAAACTCTTTGGAGCTCAGTTGTGAATAATGGGCCATATAGAGATGGAGAGAGCATGAACAGTGTGAGATAAAATCTCAGAATTTTAGGAAATAAGTTCGGAAATACAAACCATGGAAGTAGAAAGGCAGAGGGAGAGATGAGAGAGGAAAAAATAATTAAATTCCCAGGGAATGTTTTCGTTTAATAGCTTTTAACTGTGACAGAGGAGATTTAGTCTGTATTTATTGTTTTATCTGTTTTGCACGTGTGTGCGTGTGTGTGTTTGTCTGCATAATGTTTGGAAAAATTAACTATTTTATTTGGAGACTGTGTTTATTGCAAAATGAACTAATAATCATCCAATACACAGTTTTGAGACTAAATCTTATTTGTTAACCATTAATTACATTTTCTCTTACTGTACACTGATAAAGCATGATCTTTGGATTTGCTCATTGTATTTAACAGTTAAGTATTTCTTTTTATTCTTTGTAAGTTGCATATATCCTATATTCAACTTTTTTCCTTTTTTCAGTTTTGTGGTAAGAATATTATATCATAATATTATGTAATATGATTGGAAGAAAAACAGACACAATAGCTATGGGGAGTCAGTGGGAGAATGATACCCAAACACCTTATATGTTAATAAAGCACCCTAATATGTCTAGTAGTCACTGTGTGTTCTTACCTTGACCAGCTGTTCAAACTGTTTTCATATCTGCTCCTTACTCATGAGTTACTTTTTGACAAAGCTCTCTGCTATATGAATACACGTAGAATAAATGTTGGACCAAGCATCCACTTTTGCAACAGAGGTTAGCCATAGCAAAGCTCACCTTCGAGTTTAGCTTCGTGAATCCTCTGCACTATCTTTCTTTGGCTTTTTTCCTCTAAATTATCCTGCTAAATGACTTGAAGCATTCAGACTTCTAAAAAATGTTCTAAAAAACAATCTGCCTGCAGCAACGGTGAATGATAGTAGCTCTGGAGGACTCATCTTGGGCGTCCCTGGCCTGCAGCATTAAAACAGCAATAATTAATGGTTCTGAAATGCCCCATATTGTGCACAAACATCCCTTTACCTTCAGCTCTGTTGGCGGCATGAACGGCATAGTATCACATTGATTTTGTATTCTTTTGCATGATGTTGGAATTCTTTCATTCTCAAGCACACTGTGCAGCCACTTCAAAAAGTTTGCTACTCATCATCTGTTTACATTTGTAGAACAGTAAGTTTGAGGATGAATAGAACTGGTCAATACAGGCTCAGGAGCTGAGAAATAGAAATCTAAAGTGATGCTTTAGTTGTTTTTTTTGTTTTTTTAATAAAATTATCATATAAGAAGAGCTACAAGCAGAAAAAACAATGAAGGTAGAGCACAAAGTGATCCACAGATTTTAGTAACGTATATTAACATCCTCGGACATTGGTCTCTGAATGCGTTCAATATGCACCTGTGTGTTACAGACATCAATGTGTGGACCTTGCATCTGTGCCCTTGAACCCACAAATGTGTCTTTGTAAATGCATGAATGAGTTTGCATTTCGAAACTAGAAGTGAGCTGTATTTCATCTCCGTTCTGTTGCTTATGCACTAGAGGAGGCTGAATCTGCGTCTTTGTGTGCTCATGTGTCAGAGGAAGTTTTTCATGCGGCCGTCGGTTTCATGCTGGGAGGGTGCCTGCGCTGTGTGTGTTGTCATCCCTGCTCTGTTTGGGTGGATTTTTCTGTGTGCCCTTTCGCCGAGAGAGCTGTGTGCACAACTGCTTGTGGTCGCTTCCATGTGCACAGAGAAAGAACATTTGGTTAGCACAATGCTGGGTATGTATGGATGTGTGACTTTGTGTGCTTCTGTATACGTCTTTGTGCTTTGTAGCTCTTTTTTTCATCTCTTTCTTTTCCTCTCTTTCCCTTTCTCTCCTTCCCGAATACCGGGGTCATCAATCAGAGGCAAGGGGGATAGAGGAAGGGAGGGTGGTGGGAGGAGGAGGCGTGGAATAGGAGTGGAGGAGGGAAGTTGGTTCAACGCCAGGGAAGAGGAGCTGGCACACTGCCCAGAGAGTAGAGAGAGAGAGCGAGGGAACTGAGAAGAAAAAAAAACAAGAGCGAGCAAAAGAAGAAAAAAAGAGGTAGAGGGAGACTATTAGGGAGAGGCAGGGCAGATAGATGCAGTACGAAGCAGAGAGAAATGAGAGAGAATAAGGAGGGCAGAGAGAGAGCAAGAGCAAAAGAGCAAGGCCAAGTGCACCAAGGGAAAACAGAGCGAGAGGACACAGAGTAAGGAAGACAGAGATACTGTGGAGGAGGAAAATGAGCCAACAGAATGGAAAAAGCAGGAGGGCTGATGGTGTGGAGAAAACAGAGGAAGTTGGCGGGTTGGGGGGAGGATGTGGTGAGGTCCTGAAAGAGAGGAAGCAGGGAGGGTTATTCCCATTGAACAGCTCTGTGTCTGCACCCCAAATCAGAGGACGATTAGTACATCACTGGGTGCAAATATTTACCTGAGACTGTTCACAAAGGGGACGGCGCTCTAATTAGCACTGAAGTGGCTAATGTGAAGGGTGCACCAGGAATAAAGACCATGATGCATTGCAAGATCGAGAATGACAATGACCAAAATCCATCCTAAGCAGGGAATTCAAAAAATATTAAGTGTAATTTTTTTTACCAATAAATATCTATTTATTTTGGCGTTTATAAGCTAGTTTTAGCAAAGGGGAATTTAACAGATTTGCAGATAAAGAACACCCTTGTTTTCTTAATGATGTTTTTCAAAAATATTTAATTAAAAAGCTTTTTTTTTTATGTAACAACAAAGATGCACAGAGGAAACATCCAAAACAATAACAAAAGAAAATTACTGTGTGTGTTTTATGGGTGTTACTTTTGATCATTGAAGCACAACTGTGTTCTTACAATAAATGTTTGCAGTGAAAATATTATTTAAAGACCATGTGGGAACATCAGATTTTACTCTTTAAACAGAACAATATAATCATAACAATCTCTTCATTTTCAAAAATTGAAAAAATGGTCTCTGGTTATGTAAATAACCATTGTTAGCTGCTTTAACGCCATTGCTACAGAAAAGTAAAAACTCTCAGGACAGTCAATAAAAAAATATTACATTGTTTTGAGGGAGATTGGGCAAAATTTTAATGTCACTCATACTAGGGATTAGCTTCTAGTGCCACCCAGCTTCAGTTATAATTGTCATGATTCATTTCTGTTGGCAGCTAGGAAAATCTGAATAGCCAGTTGCAGAAAACATTCAGTTTCATTCTGTGTGTGTTCAGCTAACACTTGCTGAAGCGAAGAGCTAAACTTCATCTATAGATTCAGCCGCAAACAACTCAACAAGGACCAGAGCTTCATGTGCACAATTGTTTGAATCTTGACAAACACAGACAAAAATGAAGAAAATGTGTTAAATCAGCCACCAAAACACACCTATAGCTTATGCTATAGTTATTATTAGTGTAAGTTGCAGAAGCAATCAGTCCTGTAGTAACAGGCTAGAAAAAGGCTGGTCAGAAAATGCTTTTTTTACTTAACTAGAACAGTTGCCCCCTTCTGGTCAACAGGAGAAATACAATTTTTAGGCTTTTAAGTACTGACTTCCTCTTTTGGGAAATGAGGCTAAAAAAAGTGGGATGGTGCAAAATCATGAAACGCCATGTGTAGACAGAATTAATAAAAAAATACCAAAAAAAAAAAAATAAATAAAAAAATAATCTGATTATGTTATACAAGTTCTTTTTCTTGAATGATGTGTGCCTCATTAGACTTATGTGCTTACTATTATCAAGCAGATTGACACAGCTGCTGACTTTTTCTGTAGCTGTATCTAAAAGGAACAAAAGGCATCCGAGGATTCTCCAATAATTGAATTTGAAACGTTTTGAGTTTGAAATATGCCTTGAATAGTCTATTTAAAGGTTTTGATCTAATTCAGACTAGCTCATATTTTTATGTTGAAATAACTAACTCCCTTTCTTAAATCATGCGTCGCTGAAGAGCTTCTCATCACTTTCTGTCTGAAATACACCATTTTATTTTCTGTTGTTTTTTGCCCCCCATCCTCTTTTTGAAAAGCCCTAATTTGCTCTTATTGTTAAGGATTTCAAGCAGCTGGTCATTCTTTGTTTGAGGTGTAACAAATCTGCAACTAAGAAACCTTATTTAAATGTGAGGTAGAAAATGAAAATAAGGCAAAACAAGACAATTTATGGAGCACACCTTGCTTCTATAAAAAAATAGCACAATGAAAGAGATGGGAGGAAAACTAAACACAATAATGCATTCACCAATTACTGACAAGTCATGTAAAGTAGCTGCTAATGTTACAATCAGCCCCGTTATTACAACAACATTTATTTTGCATAGCGATGCCAAGGTAAAATTGATTTAGCTTGCAATGCGCTGCTTTTTTTTAAATGTCATTTTCTGATTTTTGAAATGTTTTCCTCCGGGTTTTTCTGCATTTGTGCATTAAAATTTGTTTTCCTCAGCCATTGTTCAGTCTCACTGCTAGCTTCCACACAAGGATCCAGACCAGCAACTTCAAACGATAGGTGCTGGGAATACGGCCTTAATGCGAGCTAAAAGTGATGGCAGAGATTGCCGTTGCAAACAAAACAGCGTGAGTAGACTAGTATCTCTGACATCCACACACACAGATAAAGCTGGCTCCCTCGGCTATAATGGGACTCTGAGGCTGGCACAGCTGGCAGTGCCTGAGCACACTGGGCACCATCTTCCTCCTGCCGTGCCAATCTCGGCCCACGCTCATCACATTTAGATTTGCCGAGCTACATTGGCAGGATGAACGCGGCCACTGTTGCTCGCCGTCACGCTCTGGTACCAAATACAATGCTGCACTTTAACAGAGGAGAGGCTTTCCTGCCGTTCGAACTGAAGCTCACTTTAATATTGGGAGTGAGAAACGTACTCCTGTGTTGTGTTTGTGTCTTTATGATCCCCTCGCCCCTATGACAATGTTGGGTATCTGCTTTGTTTTTGTGCTGCAGGAAGCAGCTCTAAGGAGATGCTTTTCTTGCGTATGAGGTTGACACGGTAGCATACACAGGTTGAACTGCAGCCAGACTAATGCATTAATTTTGTAGACTTGTTAACAAATTCAATGCCACATCACAACTCTGAGAAACCATAGATGTACCAAGTGGTATTCAGTGGTACCTCATGCCGTGCTCTGCAGATGCTGTCTACAATGAAAAAGATTTACTTAAATCACTGCTGTTTCTAATCAATTCAACTAATTATTTCCACCTTTTATAGCATTGGACTCTGCATCCCAGATAGTATGTTGATCCTTAAATATATAAAAAATAACACTAATCATTACTTAGGATAATTTACATTTGTTGAAATCTGTCATGCCCAGCTCAACACAATGAGCATTAAGAGACAGATTATGAAGCAAACGTTTTGCTTAGTTTTATATCAAACATGACTGTTTAAAAGTTGTGTTCAACACACTGATGGAACGTCTTACCATGCCTGACCACTTCTGTTCATAATTTCACAGGATTAAAAAAAATATATAACCAGAATAGTGGTTTATTTCACTTGTTTTAATTAGAGTGGCTCTTAACTATCTTGGCAAACTCAGTAAATTAAGTTTTGGCTCTCATAACACAGAGGACAATGTAACACTTGCAGGTAAGATTTAGGATGGGATCTGTTGGACAGAGTCCAGGTCTTACTCCCTGAATGAAATGAAAGAGTAAAAACCTTTACTGAGGTCATTATTTCTCCTTTCTAAATATTAAGCCAAGGAGTGATTTTTTTTTTCTTGACATCGCTGACCTTTAGTTTTAATGTCTGAATTAATTTTCTATGGCAGAGCTAGCAATCATACTAAGCAACCACATTTGCCTGCAAAAAAAAGGCATTGCTGCTCTTAAAAGCACATACCGCTGTGTGATTAAGGAAAAGTGATTTACTCCATCTTGTTCTCTGCGAGTCATAATCTCCTGTATTTGTTTTAATATTACTCGGTGTTCTCACATCCAGTGAATCCTGTATGTGGGAACACAAACAGCATGCTCACACAGGAACGATCCAACCCCAAACACAAACATACACTCCACACGTTCATGAACAAACGTCTCCTGTGGACACGTTGCTTCATGTCGCCTGTCAGCATCGACTTGTGGGGGAATCTGTGAGGAGGTGATGTAGAGTCGGTGGGAATGGAATTAAAAAGTTATGAAAGTTGAAGTGTTCTCAGTTTTTAATCAGTTTGAAGCTGTTTATTTCTGGTGATAGATTTGATGTGTCTGGTGAGGAGGACACAAAGCACGTCGCTTCTGCTTTTTCTGGCATTTGGCTCAAATAAAGCTAATTTCTGTGAGGTTTTCAGACTTTTCTTTAAGAATGAAGTTGCCAGTCTTGGGCAAACCCAATTTAATCCTCATGTTGCACAGTTAACATCATACATTCACCGTTTTATCTTTGCTTAATTGCTGTGATTGCAACTTTTTTCCTTGTTTCAGAGTTTATATAATTATTTTTCTATCTTAAATGTAGTTTAGAAGCAGTTTTCTACTCCTACAACATCCTCTTCAGGCTTGCCTGAGCCAATAACGGCAAAAGACCCTACAGACTCCAGGAGGGAGCGCCGAGTCTGAACAGTGTAGCGCAACCAGAGCTTCTGAAGAAGGTGCATGAATCACCTCATTAATCTCGAGAACACAATTGCTGAAAGTAGTTTAGGTATTTAATCTGTTTATGTCTGGTTGCATTATTATGCAGCAACAAGGCTGTGTGATCACTTTAATGTTTTCCTCCCGTCTGATTATCATCCTGTCAGGGATCTGATGAGATGGCAAGCCTAAGCACGCTGATGCCGTCTTATATGGAGCCTCTTTGTTGAGGTTATTGGGGCCAAATATTAACCACAGAATCTAGAAAAGGCCCTAATTTCAGTTTTTAGCTTTTCTCTTTTTCATTTTTGCTTCCCCCCTTTCACCTCTCTTCCCTTTTATTTGTCTGAATTCTCAAAAATCTTTCAAATTTTTCCTTCTAGTTGAAAACCTCTCTCTCTCTCAGCTATATTTGATCTGTTTCATGTTGAGCCTCTCCCTCACTCTGTCACTATCTGTTTCCAGGCCAGCTGGCAGCATATATCTGCCCTCAGGTGTTTTATTGACGAGTTTCTCTCTCCTGCTTTGTACCTACCCATTCAGGCATCCCTCCATCCGGCCAATCTCTGCCAGTGCTCCCTGGTGGCAGTGCTTTGGCCGGCTGTAGAATGAGACTGTGATGTGTTGTTTCTGACACCTGCTTCAGCTCAGACTGACTCACCCCGGCACAGAACAGTTTCTTTTTCTTTTTTTTTTTTGTTATTTTTGGCTGTTTTATACTTTTAGTTCGCAGCAACAGTAAAACTGAACAAGCAGGGAGATAACAAACCATATTTGCCTTCCTCTGAAATAATTTCATTTTGATTCTAAGATGATTAAAGATTTAATCAATAGAATTAGACAGTATATTTTTTTTATTGTTGGATAAAATGTGAGGATCTTGTTTTATAAACAATTTTAACTTTTTTTTCATCCAAGATTTTAATTTAATCTTAATTTAATATGGTATAACCTTGTAAAATAACATATTAGGGAAAGGGATTCTTAAATTTTATTTTAAGGACCCTTCCTGCTTAGTAGAATTAGTAACACAATCTGTTTGTTTAGTTTTATAACATTTACATTATTAAGGGGAATGTGTGTTGCTCACCAATGTCTGCCACAACTTAAAATATGAAAAAAATATTTCTACAGTTTTGAAAGAAAAGAAAAACAAACAGGAATGCACAGTGGGAGTTGCTTGGTGTTCAGTTGTACTTTAATGACTCCTCTCACAGCGAAGCATCACAGAGGAAGTGGCTACAGAGAGGAATGTAGCTGATCATTTGGAGCATTTCAAACTTCTGCAGCTTGCTTCCATTCAGCTAACTTTAATAGCATCACTCCTAAAGTCAAAACCAGTGCTATAAATGGCTCCAGCTACCAGCTCTGATTGCTTTGCACACAGTGTTCAGCATCAGTCCTGCCCTGAGCTTTTTCATTTTTTTTCCTGGTCACAGCTGACTGATGTTATTAGAGGAAGCCGTCTGTGGTCTGAGGACAGCTTGGTGTTTAGTAGGAGAAAATCTGGTGCATTTAAAAAGAGAAAACCAAACGACGATGGATTTAAGAACTAAACGAAGCAGTTATCGAATCAGTACGTTTTCCACTGTAACTCTCCTCACCTGTTGCACACTTCTGGTCAGCTGGCTTAAAGAAGGCTTCCACACTTTTTCTCAGACTGGGTTGTTTTAAGATAATTTTACTCATGAAAACTGCCATTGGTCGTAGTGTAGAAATAAAAAGAGTGCCGGGCGTCATTCCTAATGAAATAATGGTCTTTTGACAGTGCAGCTACAAGCAACATGTTTGTTACCTAGCCGTTAACTAGCTCAACCCAGTCAGATAGCCTGAGTGATTAATCAGCTAATAGCCACTTCTTTCTCTCCTACTGTTACTTTATAATGAGAAGAAGTGCAAAGGCTATAATATTCTGCACAGTACATTGTGGAGAGCACTGACTGTGTACAAATGTGGGATGGCAGACCCCTGCTGAGGGTGGTAGAGATGACTGAAAGATCACCAGGACTCCACTGTGCCGCTGCAGATCATCTGAAAATGCAAAGTCCACAGGGGAGCAGCCTCCAGTCTGCCAGCTATGAGTAAAAAGTAAATGCACTTCTACCCAGAGGGGCAGCAGAGTGAAATACAAGACAAGGCTAAAGAATATTTTATTCCTACTGCCGTCAGTCCCTCAGCAGAAACAGCAGGTCATAATCACAGTTCCTCATGTTACTGGGCTGTTCTTACACATGTGCAGCTGCACACTTATTGTGGATGATGCATAAAAATCAGTCATATATTTACTACTCTGTGGTATTTTTAAATGCCTTCTTTAGGCATTTCTTTTTAGGTCATTTCATGAAATAAAAATGCATAAATATCTGGAAAAAATTAAGAGACCGCTTAAAATGATGATTTTTTCAGATGTTACTTTTTATAGGTATTTGAGTAAAACGAACATTGTTCCTTTATTCTATGAACTACTGACATGTCTCTGAAATTCCAAACAAATATTTTGTATTTATTTGCAGAAAATGAGAAATAGTCAAAGTAGCAAAAAAGATGCAGACCTAAAATAATGCAAATAAAACAAGTTTTAGTTCCGAAATCAATATTTGGTGGAAAAATCACGAGGTTTTCAACAGGGTCAGGGCAGGGGTCTCTTTTTTTCCATAGCTCCAGAATATATATATATATATATATATATATATATATATATATATACATACATACATTTTTAAACAAAATAACAGTAAGTGAATGTATGCATGTAATAATCAACATGCTATAATATTATCAGTGATAATTGTTGGTTTTCTGTTTTAAATAAAGTTTTGTTTTGTTATGCATTTCTCTGGGTTTTCCAGGACAATATGATGAGAATCTCACACCCTTGCCTATTGTCCACGTGTTTTATTTGCTGCTGCAGGATCATGAAAGCGACTGGAGTAAAGCAGGACACAGCATTGTCAAGCAGCTACCACTTGAATGCATGAAGATGATTGCTTTGGCTTAAGAGTAGTGCAGATCTCCCACATCGGCAGCGGCCGCAGTGATCCATTCCATGTTGTTAAATGCAATTCATTGTCTGCGAGGTTCCTCTTTCTCACTTTCACTTCCATCTTTGTGGTCAGACGTGCTTTATGCTTGCTGTTAGAACAAATGCGCAGAGGAGCTGAGGGACGGTCGCCTACCTCCACGTGCATATGCTGACACATGTCAGATGCGATGGAACAGAGTTGTGTTTCTGGTGACGGCTCTTTTCTGATGTTGTGATCAGAGGAGCCGCCACTGACAGGTTGGCTGATTGTCTGTGTGCTTCGGTCTTTTTGCGACGCCATATCTGACCCTGTCACTCTTTCGGCTGCACTCAGGCGGTTCCTTTGCTGCTCTCTGTATCCAACATCCTCAAGTAGTTGGGAGATAGTGGAGGAAAGAGGACGGGGTGGGGTGGGGTGCAAGCAGCATGGGTAGCTGGAGAAAAAGTGTGACAGCAATGTAACGGGGACAAAAAAATTATAAGAGCAACTGATGATGTGGAGGAAGAGAAAGGGCAAGTGACAAAAAGGATGGAAAAATTATACTGTAGGGACAGAAAATGATACAGAAAAGGAAAAAGATGGGAGAATAGAAGACGAAACTTGCAAGAGGTGTGTGGGGAAAGAGAGATGGGGAGAGGGATGGGAGGAAGAGGATGAATAGGGTAATAATGGCTCAGTGTGAGAGCTGCTGTGGAGAAAGGGAGAACGGCTGAGTGAAGAAGAGAACAAAATGAGGCTGAGGGCACTCAGACAGATAGAATTAGACACACCGCAGAGGTTCAGTGTGTGTGTGAGACACAACCAGGGAGAGTGTGTTTGTATTTATGTGTTACTGTGTGCTGTAACAAAATGAGTGCAGGCAGCTGGATTGGTAGGAGTGCAGTGCTTTTACCATGTGTGTGAATGGATGGGTGGAAGGACAGGGTAATACGACAAAAAGATTTGTTATTATCATTATTAGTAGTAGCGGTAGTAACAGTGTTGAAGACATTGTAATGCGTTTTTTAAAGTTGGAGAGCAAACCCACACTGTGATCGTCCACTTTTTAACCATTCAGACACATTTATAAATAATTTCCTGATTCTCATTACACTTCTTAATTATCAATTTTAAAAATCAATATTGTAAATAGCTGATTATAATTGCTTCTCACTCAAATACAACACAATGGAAATCTTTGCACTGCACTGCATTATTCAAGTGGAGGCTGTGGACTTCTCTCAGCTACCATTTATTGATCTTGGTTACTTATTTATGATTTTGCTTCCAGTCAGATTCCAAATTAACCAAGATGGTTTATGTAAATATACTACATAGAATGGATTTTAGAAATGCAAATAACAAATGTGACAAAAGCCTCCAAAGGGACTGAATTAGCAAATACCTGGAAGAGCAAAAACTAACAAGAAAAAAAAGAAACCACTATCTTATCTCTGCTGTTGTAGGTTGTGAAACTTTATAATCTATCACAATCAAACATGTTTATTTTAACCTCACCTACCTAACAGAAAAAGGGCTAAAACAATTCTTCAGACAGAACAGCACTTTAAAAAAAAGTATTTGACTAATGAAACACAGTAAATGCTATGTTTTTTTTAAACCATGTGCCGAGAAAGAAGAGAGACGGAGGAAAGCTGAAGTAGATAGGACTGCATTAGTGAGCATAATGAGAGCGTGAAGGCGCTAAAAGACCCGACGCTGACAGGTGCTTTAATGTGGTCTCTATCCTGGTTCTTCACTGCAACACCTCCTTCTGTGTGTTTCACAGAGGTTCCCAGCTCAGATACCTCATTAAGAAAGTGTTTGAATGCAAACAAAAGCCTTAATGTGCTGTTGAGGTTCAGGGTTTGCTCAACGTTTACTGTGTATTTTCCACCCTTACAATATGTGACACGATTTTCTCTCTCTGTCGGTCTCTATCCCTCTATTGCAGGCAGAAATCGTCAAGCGTCTCAGTGCCATCTGTGCTCAGATCATCCCTTTCCTCTCTCAGGAGGTAAGTGCTGCCAGACACACTTACACATGGGCACACAAAATATGTCCACAAAAAAAAAAGAAGAAACAAAGAAACTCGCCTGTTTACACTTCAGGTCCATGAGTGGCAAAAAAAAAAGAAAAAGTAGTTTCTGGTAGAGCAAGTTAAAAGGTGAAGTGTTCTAAATTAGGTGTTAATTGATAAACATGATACACTCTTTACGACATATGCAAGTATGCATATTGATAATTAACTTTGTCTCGTACACTGCAGATCGATCTGCAGAAAATGAATGCTGTGGATCGCACAGTCACTCCTGGTGTTTGTGATTCAAAGAAAATAAAAATCAGTTCAGCTTTTGTTAGTGTCTGTAGAAACAACAAATTTCCATTTTAAAATGTGCAAACTCACTAATTCTGTTGCAAATTGTGCATGGGTTTGATGTTGAAAATTAGATACAATTAACACTGTCACTTTGTTTCTTATCTTTTGAACTTACACAACATGTAAGTTTTTTTTAATGTTGGATTGTCACAAATATATAAATACTTTACACTTAAAGGAAATTGTTTTTCTATATATTTCAGTGCGATTTTTGGCATTGGCAGACCAGACTTTATATTAACAAATATAAAGTGGAAGGAAAATGATACATGCTACCTCAAAGATAAAAATCAGAACCTGTATTTGTGTACTATGCTTCACTGAGTCGATGCTTTGTAGAGCCACCCCAGTTACAGCTGGACGTCTGTTGGACGTCCAGCTGTAACAGTGGCGCAGTTGGTAGAGCTGTTGCCTTGCAACAAGAAGATTCTGGGTTCGATTCCCGGCCCCGGCCTTTCTGCATGGAGTTTGCATGTTCTCCCTGTGCATGCGTGGGTTTTCTCCGGGTACTCCGGTTTCCTCCCACAGTCCAAAAACATGACTGTTAGGTTAATTGGTCTCTCCAAATT
>CAEGAF010190467.1:0-11913 GCA_903067075.1 Micropoecilia bifurca | reverse complement strand
TAGTGGATTAAGAATGAACGAATCATACGAATACAGTCGGAACTCAACTGACATGCTAACCGCTCATTTTTCTTCAGTGCGCGAGCCCGCAACAAACTCTTCTCTCCTCAAAAACTCCAGGCTCCTCCCTCACTAGTTCCAGAGCATCATGGGATACGCAGTCCGCTTTGCCAGTTACTAACTATGAAATGACTAAATCTATGAAACAATTGCAACTAAAATAGTTCTATTAAATTACAATATTCCAAATAATAAATCCTAAGCAAATTCTCGTTAAATCAAACAAATTCTCAACAGGGCCGGCCGGATGGGGGCCCAGGTCTGGAGGGAGGAATGGTTTCAAGTCGCTTAAATGTCTGATCATAGACAGAGAAAGTGGCCCTTGCCTGTTGAGAAAGGTGTATTTAATGTTAAAGTTACCTTCCCCAATGGTATATACTAGTCAGCCCCAATGGCTGTTCCACTCACGGTTTAGACGAAATGCTTCTTGGGTAAAAATCAAGACAAACATGGCACTAACCCCCCCACCACTCAACAGTTTCAGTTTCATTCAGTTTCCAGTAGCAGTTGATGCATATAAGAGGCCCGGTGATTCGTTAGGGACCCGGTAATTTGACGCTGACTAGTGCTTCTACGTCATGGTGTCACGGGACTGATTAAATGACAGCTTATCCATGCTGACGACTGGACGGATCACTCAATTCGTCACAAGGTTAATAATGCTGAATAATAAAATTAATGTAGGTGGGTTGAATTAATTGGTACTTGTATAGTATAAGTCAAAGGACTCTAAACCACTCCACACAACAATCAGTCATTCATACACACATTCACACACTGACGGTAGCCACAGCTGCCCTGAGGCAGACTGATTCAATCAATCGGCGCCACAGGGCCTGATGACCAGCAGGCAACCCAGCTGAAGTGTCCTGCCCAAACACACAATGGCAAAGTGACTGAAACGGATGGAGACGGAGTTAAAACCCACTACAGCATATGAGTGGCTTCTGATCCCCTGTCCAAATAATTAGCATTTTAGTAGCTTTGTTCAACATTTTGACCAACTAATGAGTCACAAAGTCAAAATAGATTCCCGCTACAAAGTGTTGATTGCTTTTTAAGCCTCAGCAACAAGCTGAACATTAAACGTTTTAAATCTGTAAATCTTTATGACATTTATGTTTGAAAGCAGAAACTAAAAGGCTAAAATGATACGTCTCTTGCTAACATTGTGATGAGTATTTGGGTTTGTTGACCTCAAAATGTGCACAGATATTTTGAGAGACAGATGCTCAAGTGGATTTTTTAAATCTCACTTCCAATTTACACCCTTACAAGAAAATGAATACCTTTGTTATCTTTCATTAAAAAACAGATTGTCCAAATGAAACAGATTAAAACAATTCGATGAATTTAAAACAGCCTGACCAATTTGACCATACCTGACACTTCTGCTGATGGCAAAGGACAGAAAGGTGCACTTTAATTGAATTTTATGAAATATTAGTTAAATATTATAGATATTTGTAAAGGTAGACACTGATTAACAACCAGCCTTCAAGCTAAACTTTCTGAGTAAAATTTAAAACTTGCATAACACTTTTTCTTTCTACACCCTGAGCACCATCTGTTTGTCTTGACTACATCATTCTGTATTTTTAGCACAAATCCTCTTCACCACATAACCATATGTTGTACCAAAGGCTAACCTGATAGATCTACCAGGTAGGATAGTCAAATTATCTTCATAAACCTGAGAATCCAGAGACTATATTCTTCAGCTTAAGGGGTGGCCTTATATATTTTCAAGAAACATAGCATCGCTTTTTGATGTTGCTGTAAAAAAAATTATATATCAATTATGACTTAAAAGAAATGTGACTTTGTAATCTAACATCTTAAAATTGGGTCTCTGTCTCTTTAAAAACTCCTGCTGTTTCTGAAACTCCACTTTCAGGAAGTCATCACAACATTGCTCCTCTATTAACTCTTTAACAAAGTTTTACCAGCGCTGCACTGAGATCTAGCTCTTATAATGAGCTCAGCAGATGCGCCGTCCCACCAGGTGTTTGCTAATTGCTTCTGGCTAGTCTTAAGGAGCTGAGTGTGGCCGTTGTGGAGAAGGCCTGCTCTGTAAGGCAGAAGCTTGGGAGCTGTAACTCAGAGGACAAGCTGCGCCTTGAAGGTGGCAGAAACTATAAGGTCACTGCTACACATACATTTCTAATTATTTGATTTCCCTGGAGAATAACAAAGTATTTTTAACCTGAATTTTCTCTATAAAGATCAGCACAGCAGAAAGATGTGCTGTTCTGCACAAAAATGACTATAAAACTAAATTAATGCAGGACTTCATCCTATATTTTGACTTGAATCAAATGTTATAATTTACAAAGCCAGTATTTGGGACAGTTGAACCTTGTCTGTTTTAAATTTTGTTATATGTGCAATGGACCTACCGAAATTTGGAGTTATGTTGCACAGAAAAACTTGTGAGTGGGTGAATTAGTAAATAATGAAACAGCGAATAGGCTGGGACCCACTGTACAATAAAGCCAAGGTGGTTTATCACTATTCCTGTCACAATAACAAATTTGTCCCAATAAATTGTCCCAGAAATTATTACAGTGCACAATAATATTGACTATTTTCAACTAACATAACAGTAATGGCATAATAATGCAAGAAGACATTCTAAAAGTACAATAAACATTAAATTCGAATAAAACTTGAACACTGGAACTACAAGACATTTTAAATATCCAAAATAAATAAACCAAACAGACAAAATGAGTAAAATTCATCATAAATCTCTGTAAACAAAACTGTTCTTGAAAAAAAATGGCTAGTTGAGACCAAAGCACCAGACTGAAGACTTTTGTTATTCAGAAAGAGAAAAGGAAAAAAAACAATAAATTATTCAAATGGAAATTATTCAGCTTGTTTTAATTTATCATGTGATTCATTGGTTGATTTCCTATTGCAACTGGCCTGGTTATTACACCATGAGAATCTCTTACTGCCCTTTGCCAATGTTAGTATACATTACAGAGTTTCCCTTGGTGTATTATAAGCCTGGTGGGCTACCAGGCTAAGCATCGTTTCTTTATTTAAGTTTTTTTTTAAATGTTGGCATATTTTAAGGCTTTATAGTTGGTGTATCTTTCAAGAACACATAATTATTAAGTGATATTTTCAAATTATCTGTCAACTTTAAACATTTTTAACTCAAAAACACGACAAGCAGCTGGATGAATGACTGCCCTGGTGCATAACCACCAGACTTAACAAGTTTTCTGGGGGAAACCTTGTATCATGACCCAGAATATTGGATTGAACCTCAAACTCTGGGTCAATCTCCCTGTGGTGTTAAATCAAAACACATTGATGTTGTCTTATAAGACCCAGAACTGGCTTTGAAAAATACAACCCAAATTGGTTTGCTTTTAACACTTTGGAGTTTACATGAGCGTGAGAAGGAGCAAATTCAAGACCAAACTTGTGCGATTGATCCATCAACTACTGTGCGCACCGAGCTCCAAAAACACCCTGCTAAGCTATTTACCGGGAGAGGGATTAGTGTTAAAGGTCACATAAAAAAGCGTGGCCATTACTCTCTCAGGACTAGGATGGATCTGTCTCTGCAGCTATCCGCAGCATGTGGACAGCTGTTGTCAGTGTTACAAAATCAGAAGAATGCACAGCAGCCTTGCACGTACACCGCCAGTGTTTCTGTCAACCACAGATCTCATGATTACCTCTAATCTGCCTCAGATTGCCGTTTTAAATGTAAATCATACATTTTATCACTGAATCTATGCACTACTACAAGATAAGACGCTGTCTAGACCTTATTTTGAAACCAAAGCCTCCCGAATCAGCTGCACATCAAAGCACTCAAGAATGTTATAAATCTGATCCACGCCTCTCATTTGCACGTCTGCGCAGCGTCGAGAATGTGTTCCTACACGTGGAGCCCTTCCCGCAACTTGATGTGACACCATGACAGGGAGGCAGAAATAACAGTAATCATCTGGCATTGTTTTGATCAAAGGCGTCGTCCTCATATTTGTGAGGAAAAATCTCTGCCATCAGAGTTAATGAGCGCAGGTGAGCCGAGAACAAGGGGAAAATCCCAAATACCTGCACAAAAAAATGGCTTAAAAAGAACCCAATTCTTCCCATCTCAGCTTTAAACCTGGAAGCCAAGTCTTTAACATCTTAAAGGTGACCTATTATCCTCCCTTGAACAGGTTAGGATGGGTCTATGGGCTACACAAAACAGGTTTACACAAAATCATTCTCAGATAATGATATTTTAGTTTGCTCAGTTCTGCCTATTTTTAGCTGAATTAGAGCGTCTTGTCACTTTAAATTCCAATAAGCTGCTTCTGGCCTTGCCCCCAAACTCAATATTTACACTTAAACATAAAAAGGGCTGCAAACAGATGCAATTATAAAACTGTACATGTTTGAAAAGTATTAGTAGAGCGTCTTGCACAATCAACAAGAGGGCAGGAAGTCGTTTCTGGAAGGTAAGTCAACAAAACACTTGTCTTTTCCTGCAGCCATTGTACAGAAAACCAGCTGACCAAATGTCCTGGAGTTCCATTGGGTTGCTATGTAACGGAATAGGCTTGAATGGGGTTGCTAGGTAACAAAGTAGCTCTCGTAACATGGGAGTTAATAACTAGGAGGTTTTTGAAATGGCATGTTTTCCAGGCACCAAAAAACATGAACGTATTGCCAAAAAACATTAGTTTTTTTTTAAGCAAAATGGAAGTACAAAAACGCACAAAATGTGAAATTTTCACAATACGTCCCCTTTAAAGTATACATTTCACTCCTGAGATCAAGTTTCGGGCGTTTTCCTCTTGTGACCCGACATCGCAACAAAGAAGAGCCTGACAGGCCACATCATAGTGCGTGAGCGTTTCAGGGTGTGGGGAGAAACTCTGTCGAAGGGCACAACGCGTAACCAACCACACGTAACATCCACCTTTTGTTTTCAGCGCTCCGCTGTTTGACATGCGGCAGGAAATACGCTCTTTACATATTCATAAAACGGAAGCAAAACCTCTGGTGTGAACAAGTTTGCGAGTCTGCCAGGGATTTAACCGGACAAAAGCCAAACAAATAAGCTGTTATAATGAAAAAAAAGCCCTGCAGGCAGAGGAGTTTACTTCATATGTATGAGCTCACCTTTGAAGGAGAGGCGAACCCGCGGCGCAGACTGCTGCAGGCCCCAGCCTCTGTAAACACACAGGGCCAACAGGAGGAGCTGGGCTCCAGATGCTGTCATGGTAACAGTCATGCAGGTAGCCCACAGAGATCTAAATCTGGACAAAAGAAGAAAGAGGAATGAGCGTTATTATAGAGTGCCCCATGAGAAATGGGAGACAGAAAAAAAAAAAGAGGGAAGGACGGACTCTCTCTGATGTCTCTGATCAGACGCCTGGCCTGCAGCCTTCTCAGACGAGACGCGTAGTTAGGCAGCAGAGAATAACGTCCAAATCTTCACACCTGCTCTGGAAAATATGACAGCCCTATTATTTATTTAGAGCGTAAATGTAGTGAGGTATGTGTTAGGACTGCAAAACGGAGCTCGCCGGGTCAAGAAGTCTGGCAATTACGCGAGATTAAAATCACCAAGCCTTCATCTCGGACAAATTCTTCTACAAACAGCACTTAGTTCAGCACGTATTTCACTCACGTTTTACCTGCACAGAGAAGACAATGAACATGCCAATCAACGATTCCCCTCTGGCTCTCCCTCACTCTTTCTTTCAACAAAGCGCCCTCTGAAGCTGATGAGTGGAGGACATGACAGTTCAAAGCAGCAGGTAACCCCAGCTGAAACAATCCCTGACAGTTACGGCGCGTTGTGAAACTTAGTCCAACTGTTAGACCGTAACTCAAGACATTCATTATGCATTTGCACTTTGCTGGAGAGGATCCCATATAAATTATGAATACTAAAAGCTGAGTCCATAGCATCCATTAAATTGTCTCCCTTAAGGTGTGCTTTGCTCGGGTCTATAACCCGTCCCCTGGGCTTCTTCTCCAACCTCATGAGATCCGCAGTCGCCTGGAAATTAGGAGGTGTTGGAAAAGAAAAACGAAAAAAAAGGAGCGTGATTTCACAAAAAATTTGGCAGCAACACGTAATCTGGAAAACATGTTCCCGAGAAAGACGTTTTGAACATTCTGTCGAAACTGAAACGACTGGAACACGATGGAAAATCAGAAACAGAGGCCAGGCTGGCAGCACCTTAAACAACCTTCCTGGCATCAAGGCGCGAATCTGACGTTGATTCCCTCCATCAGATGTTTTACAGCTGCAGCAAATGAAGCCCTAGTGCATCACAATCAATTAGGACATCAGGAATGAGCTCGGTAATTCAATTTAAAACGTGAAACTCGTACATTACATGGATTGGATGAGTGCAGAGTGAGATTTTTTACTATTATGGCTGAGTTAGATGCAACACAGGATACAAAAGAGTGTTTTTAAAGAAATGTTGGCCAACTGAAAGGGGATAATTTGCCGTGACTAAGGCATCAATGAGGCATAGTGTGTTGGGGATCTCTGGTGAGCTGCAATAGCCCAGGTTGCTTTAATAGCTGCTGTTAGCTCACCTTCATTATTGGGTTTGGAGTCTCACATGGGGGATCTTCTGTGATGTCATAATTGTTAAACCAGGTGCTAGTACTACTTTGGCAGTAGGCCTGGTGGCTTTCCTTTTTGTTTGTGCTTGTTTTCTAGTAAACTTTTTCCTTCCACTAAACTCTCTACTAAAAAGAACGGATGCAACACTTCCTGAAATTGTTTTTACCAGTCTCGTGTAACATTTACATCAAATTTTCAGAAGATTTTTTTGTAAATGTACAACTTTTAGTGTACATAGTGAATTAGCTATTAACTGAAATGAATGAACTATTTTAAAGACATTCCGATTTATGGCGTTGCACCTGCATAGTCACATAGACATGATAATAGATTGAAAAATTATTTTAATATGAGTCATAATAAAAATTAATCACATAATAGTTTGAATTTACGCTCTATTTTCTTTGTCATTTCCTTAAATATCTAATAAAAATCTCCTCGAGGCTCCACTGTGCTGGACTTACTTCGTGGTATATTTGCACAGCGGTTCTGTTGGTTTTCTGTGCTGGGCGGGAGCTGCAGGACAGACTGAAGTTCTGCCGTAATAATATATGGCTTCCCTTTAAATAATTATAGGATTTCTTTCAGTTTCTTTCATAAGCGGAGGAGTGCGCACTTACCTGTGAACTCAACATCCAGAAATAGGAACCCGGACAAATACGCGCACTCCAGCTTTCTAAAGGACCAGACTGCGCTACATAGTAACCAAACGCGAGTTAAAAGTTAAACCAGGGTTAAGTTAAACGTCCTTACCTTTGATTTCTGCGAAAAACAGCCACAACTTGCGAGATGTTACCGCGGCATTCCGCGCGTTTTGCGCCTTTGGAGACCGAAATGGTAAAGAAAAAAGAAACAAAACAAAAAAACCCAAAAAAGCTAAACAATATCTTACAGCAGCAGATCTGCGCAGGAATAAAACAATCCGAAAGGTCTGATAGTTCCGTGGGAGGAAAAAAAAAAAGACAACAATGCCGAATCAGTCGCTTTTATCCGAAGGCATTCCTCTGCGTAACAATAAAAAGAAAAGAAAGAGAAAATGGCATCAGATCCCTGAACGCTTGTCCCACAATCTCCAAAAGTTTCTGCCCATTAAACCATCGGTGATGAGTCCAGGATGTTGGTCCACGGATCGGAGAATCGGACTTGAACTGGTGACTGAATGGGAACCAAAGTGACCAGGTGCAGGTGTTGGGAGACTGATCTGCCCCGCTGTCCTCTCCCTTCTGTTCTGCCTCCCGTCTCCTGTTGGCCCACAGCAGCTTTGGACCGAACCTCTCCGCGCACCATATGGGCGTGATTAACCCTGTCAGTGCTGGCGGAGCACAGCCGACCCATGCCCGCCTGCACGAGGCGCCAAGCTGAAATTTAATAGCGGGCACTATTTAAATGTTGTACTGGTCGAATTAGCTGCAACTTTTATGATTTTTTTTTCTTACATATTCTTTGAAACTGTCACTATGGTGTGATTTTTGCGAGAATTTCTACGATAATTCGCAAGAAACTGGAGGGATTGATTGATATAATTTGGCAGTAAATAAATAAAGGCTACATTGATTTGATTGATAACATAACATTTTAGAACATTCAGTGTTTAGCTTAGACTCTAGAGGACCACATAAAAAGTTACGGCGGACCGGATTTGGCCCACGAGCTTCGAGTTTGATACATGTTTTAGAGGATTTAGAGGAATTTAGAATCATATGATGTGATTGTTGTATACGTTTCTTCTGCTAACTTCATATGAAGGACAAAAATTTCCTTCCAAATTTCCAATGTCTTTTTGTTTTGCTCGTTTTAAATCTGTTTGTCAGCTTCCATGCAGACAGTGACGTGTGGTGGGAGGGGAGGAGCGTTTACAAGCACCCATATAAAAAGATTATTACCTACTGATCTATTTACAACCAGTTACGATATGCATCAAAGGTTTTCTCAGCTCAGACACCAGCAAGAGAAACTCACTTTAAATCTAAAGTTAAAGCTTTCAATATCTTATTTTATCAAGAAGCTCTATGGGAATCTGAGTTCTCACAGAAAGTCAGCTTATACCTGCGCCCAAAGTCTAACACGCTACTCCAATACTTTCCTCCTGGCTGAATAATTCAGCTGCACTTTGTGATGGGAACTCACACTTTTTTTTACACAAATGTTGTTTTTTTCCCCCCTTTAGCACTGTGAGAGTCAAAGGCTATTCTTAACGCATCAGCAGGAGCTGAAATTTACTATTAAAGCTGGAGGAGTGGGGCCTACTACTAGGACTATGTCACCGTCGCTTTTCAGCGCCACAAGAGAGCTGGGTCAGCCCAAAAAGATTCCCGGGATTCCTCCCTGGCTGGCACAAGCACTCATGACAACAGTGACAAAGCAACCAAAACAGGAGGTTGGGGGGCAGCTGGGTGTAAAAGACACCCATCCTGTTAACAACGCCTCGAGCTTGAAACTGAAGCCGCTTCTGAGCACCTCTCATCTTTGTGGAGGGCTGTGACGCATGATGGGGGCACTGAAGACAAAAAAAGCAAACTGGGAGCGTATTCTGAGCCAGAGCGCCCTGGAAGACGGTCCAGTTAAACAAACACACGGGAAGATGTGGTGTTTGAGCGTATAAAGTTCAGCGAGGAGTGCCGACGGCGGCAGGGCTCAAAAAGCTTTTGGTTATTTGCTTATCTTTTAATGCCGTGTTTAAACCTGGGTGTGAGCCAGATGATCTCCCAGCAGCTGTACGTCAAAGTGTGACCAGGAGGGGAGTCTTTGTCTCCCGCCCTGCAGGAGGCATCCCTCTGTTTCCAGCACAGGAAGTGAGTCACGACTGTGGGCAGAGTTTAAGTTTCCGTGTGCTCTAAACTTTGGACGCGGACAACAGGACACTGACCAGCTCCCAGCGCTTTATAGGCGCCGGCTGACGTCAGCGGTACCTGCATCATCAGCTATCCTTATCACACTGGCATGCACTCACCACTGGAGTGTATAACAGGATCCCGTCCCTTTTAAACTGGTTCACATGTTGCTACGTTACAAACAAAAAAATGTTTTTTTGATTTGATGTGAGAAACTGTAAAACAAAGCCAGTAAAAAATACAGCAAAATACAAATACTGAAAAAACACGCAATCTTACAAAGTATTGTTGGTCTATTTTCTAGTTCAGATATGAGTACACTTTAAATAAGACAAAAATAAAGCTTCCCAGTATCTCTTCAGCAAGATATAGGTTCTTGTTTTTAAGCCAGTAATTATTTAACACCAGATGCTTCATCTTTCCCAGACTGCTCTGTATAACTTACCTAATGTTAGCATAATTTATAATTAGCTTACATTGTACCGGTGTTAATAAGGCTATTGATTTTAAGCTTACAGAAGGAGCGAACTAAATAAAATATTTGTATTTTGAACTGCAGAGAATGATATTTAAGCGTGCCACATTATTTTAGCTATTCAAATTAACAACAGCAGACAAACACCGAATTTACAGCAAACAAGTTAACAAGTTTAATATTTTATATTATCCTAACAGTGGCAGCAGCCAACATCAGGAAGAGATTAATCTATCATTATTTAATTTATCTGCCAGTGGAACTTGGATGTCTTCCTCAATATTAACCTGTTGGTAGGGTCCAAAATGAAAATCGGCTTAAGGCCCCAAAAATGTTTGGACCAGCCCTGATTCCATATTTTTTTTTTAATGATTCTCAATTTTCAGTTAATTTTTTTAATAATGTTGGTTTAACAAAACCAACATGAGATGGTGCATAAAACTGAAGTAGAAGGAAACATCATACATCATACAAAAATTAGCAAATAAAAATCTTGAAAGTAAGAGACATGCAGTAATTCACCCCCTAAAACGCAACCATTTGCCTGCAGAAGTAACTTAATCAGTAAAAAGAGTCCATCAGTTTGTTAAATATCAAACAGCATTATGAGTCCCAATGAACACAACAGACCAGTCCAAAAGAAAGCTGTGGAGATCGACCTGTTTTAGGGCCTCCTGTCTCTTTAAATCCAAATAAGCTGCTGCTGGCCACGCCCCCAACTAAACAACCGTTATGTTGGTGACTCTCAAACATGAAAAAGGCTGATGCGCGATTTTTTATGTGTGGAGAGGAACAGCCTCATGTACAACCAACGGAAATGAAGCAAGTGGCTTGGTAAGGCAACAACAAAACATCTATCTTTTCAAGCAGCTACCATACAGCTAGTCGACTAGCCACCCAAGTATGCTGGAGCTCTGCTTCAGTTGCTAGGTAACGGGTAGGCTTTACTGCGGTTGCTAGGTGAGGGCCAGTGCCTGCTGGTTTGTAACGTTATATGTGAGATGTTTTAAATACACCAAAAAACACTAACCTATTGACAAAAAGCGTTAGGGTTGTTTGTAGAAGAAGTAGGAAGCCCAAATGGAAGTGTAAAAACATGCTAAATGTGATTTATTTTTCATAATACGTTTACTATAAGGTACAATGGACCTGACCACAGGGTCAGCGTTTCATTGGATAATGCCAATTTTACGGCACAGCGCAGCTACCACGTGCTTGGCCTCTCACAAACACAAGCTACAGTAGAAAACACATGCTAATGTACATTGTGGACTAGCAGACCGGCAGAAGGTTTTTGTGTCAGGACTCGAAAAAGAATGGTTCTTCACCATCAGTGGTGAATCTGTACAGGTGATGTCAAGTATCCTGATCATTTGTGGAACTAAAATTCACAGATTTCCAAAATCTGTAACGGAAATCCTTGCTTGGATCAAAGCTTGTGCATGACGCATTTGCAGCTCAATCATCATAGGATCAATAAGAACAAAGGAGTTTCTGCTGGTGTAAGTATTATTGCTTTGCTTTCTTTGTGTTTAGTGAATGAAAAAAATAGTCAATAATAAACACATACATTATGAAAACCTTTTAGCCAAGTACAGCATAATGGCAGCACCGATACAACTTCTACACCTTGAAGCTTGTCTGTTACAGCCTTACGTTAGCTGAACAGATAAATATGAAATGTGTACCATATCTGACATACATTAAAGATTTTATTTTACCTGAAAAGGCTTTTTACTAAACTGTAATCATGTTAGCCACGCTAACCGTGTTAGCCACCGAGTACCGTGTACCAGGCCTAGGCACATTCGAACCCTCCATGAATGTCTGACTTACCCAGCCTTGCAAGAACAATAGGCGTCAGTGATCTTGTCCACAGCTATATTTATGCTGAGGGTATGAGGATCTGCTGTGTTCCTCATTGACCGGTAGCATTT
>CAEGAF010190443.1:0-53267 GCA_903067075.1 Micropoecilia bifurca | reverse complement strand
CACACACACACACACACACACACACACACACACACACACACACGCACACACACACGCACGCACGCACACACGCACGCGCACGCACGCACGCACGCACACAGAATAAACAATTCTTGAAGGAACTCTTTCTGTTCAAAAAGAGTTCCCACACTTTTCTACTGAATACATTTTTAAACAAACAATATTAAAACCTTTTCCAAATGAAATAAAGGCTTCGCCGTACTTACCCATGGTGCAGTTGGTGGTGAAGTGAGGTTCGACTGTGGCAGTATCATCATGGGGGATCTGCTGATCGTAGCTGGCTGAGATCCGAAAAGGAGACCCCCTGTTGGTGTGCAGGGTGAGGTGGACCACTGCCCAGCTGCCAAGGAGAGAAAGCAGGAGTAGGGTCAGTGCAATGAGCAGACACCACGGCTGGCAGAAACAGCGGCAGCATCTGTGAGGGTTCGGCGTCAGCAGGGTCTGGGCCGGCTCAGTGGAGGCTCCCGGGGGCTCAGACGGAGGACTGTCCAGGGCTTCCCTGGAAGTCGTCACTGGGACTTCCGCATCCCCTTCCATTTTGGGAGGGTCTCTTTCTTCCTTTGTCTGCTGATGCATATCCCACCCTCAAAGCCCACCTCACAAGATAATCCAGTTCAGGTAGTGATCTGTGCCTGGACTTGAAAGAGGACAAGGACAGCAAGTGTGCAAGCCGAGAAACACCACCACCACCACCACCACACTCAGGTGAAGTTTCCTGTGTGTGTGAGAGAGAGAGTGCTGCACTGAATGCCGTCCTTCCTCCACCAGTGGCGGGCTTTGTGCACTTCAACTGGCTTTAATTTTATTAAGCAAATTGCGTTGATTTCTCTCTGCCTCGGAGCTCATCAACAATCCCTCTCTCTCTCTTTTCCTTCCTGTCTTCCTCTTTTTCTCCTCCCCCCTGTTTTCTGCCCATCCCCTCAGTATCAAGTCAAGGCATTAAATATAAGCAGACTCCTTTAAACACATTTCACTGATGAGATTTTTTTTTTTTAGGTTTTTGGTTTACCAGGCATTTGCAGGCTGACCATGACCATCTGCTCCCGGTAGCCAGAATTATCTTCATAGTACAGGAATCACAAATGCCTGGCAACATATTACACGCTTCAGGGATCAAATCCTCATGGACAAAAAATACAGTAGAAAAACCGAAATAAGTGCGCTCCTTTTTTTTTTTGCTGCTAATTTTAGGACATACTTTAAGTTTAACTCTAACAAGTAAAGTTCTACTATGTTTTTGGTCTTTTTAAATATGAGAAAGAGAAAGAGGTCTCTGTATATTTTAACTGTATCAGATGGTGGACAATTTTGAGAGATTTTCCATACTACCTTTTCCCCAAACATACAGATCACTATTGTTCTGCACTGATTTGGGTATTTTTAAAGCATGAGCTAACATAGTTGCGTCAAATAACTAAAATAACAAAAAGCTTAGCACAAACTAAATATTTCATGTGTTTTCTTTGCTTGCCGTTAAGTAAAATTACGCATAACAAATTATACAGTATTTTCAGTTATGGCACTGGGTCATGTCGAGAGTTTTTGGCTCATGATCAGGATTACTGATTATTGTGCATTCAAAATTCATCAGCGGTGGACACAAACAAACAGAAGGGATTAAATTTTAAACAAATTTGTATTTACTTGCCAGAGGTGAAAAACAGAAATGGCAAATAGAAAATAAAACCCATTTTTAATTGAGATTTTTACAAATCAGGACATAATACAAATAACTTGGTCTAAAGTGCAGAAATACATTCAACAGATTTTCTGTCATTATTCTCTGTTAGAGAAAGTTAAAGTGAGGAATCGGTGTATAAATCCTTAAGCACACCTGTGCTGTTTTACTGTTTGAGTGAAATTAACCTCAATATGACAGAAAATTTATAAAATGAGTAAACAAGGACAAGCTTTTAATAGGTGCTGAAGGAGAAAGATCCTTCTTTATTTAAAAAAAAAGAAAAAAAAAGAAAAGTTTAACGTTTCTGGAAAAATGTCACTTTGATAAATGAACCCGAAGTAGAAATGTCTGAACGTAATGCACAACACAATGTTAAGAAAAAAACCTAATGCAGCAAATCAGCATCAAACATAACAACTGGAAAGCATGGTGGATGAGGAATGATGACCAGGATTAATTTTCTGTTTATGCCACTCAGCTAATTGCATCCTAAAAGTAAAATGTCATGGTATTCATTATAAAGCAAATATTTATTTTTAAGGCTGGATTTGTTTTTTTTGGGGTTTTTTTTACAAGTGATACAAAACTACAAAGGAACAAATATGGAAATGTTCCCCTGTTTGATAAAGACTTTAAAATGTCTCAAAATCGTTTGTTCTGTTATGCTGAGAGAACTTAGCATAACCCAACATTTCAATTATGATGAGCGCACTGGGAAATAGGAAGCTGCCTGTGTTTGTTGCAGAGCTTATTTTATGCTTTGTTAGTCGAGCAAATACAAATGCACATTTCACACACAAACAGGTTGTGAATTCTTTCTCATTTCCCAAACGTCTAAGCTCCAACTCAACATTTCTAACTTCTCCATATGTTCCCCAAACGCTCTCACCTCTGCCCTGTCACTTCTCTTCACTCTTTGCACCCCCCCTCCCCTCTCTCTGCTTTTATCACCCCAACGCAGCACAAAGCAGAAGGAGGATGCTGACCAAATAGGAAATGATGTCGCAGCTCCAAAGTGCGGTGTTACTGAGCACCTCTGCAGTGTTGGACCTGCTCCCTGCTATACTCCATAACAGGGAGGAAATGAAACCCTGGATACAGTGAGTGCTGTCACCGTGTCCATGATAACCTTGAAATGATGGCACTGAGCAATATGTGCCATACATGCTGTTAGTGAAATCACAGTGGGTTCAGCCACAGGTCAAATCAAAGAAAACAACTGCGATTAGGGGTAAAACAAAGACACATGTGAAGAGTATTTGACAAATCCAAAATATGACAATACTAAAATCAGCAGAGCGTTCTGTTCAAAGTGAAAAAAAATTAACTCAATCTGCTAAATTATTGCAAATATTCTCCTCAAGTCCTGGGGTGTTAAATTATTTTTATGGTTACGTCTCTGCCGGCTCACGCAGGACTGATTAACTGAGTAGCATATCAGAGCAGAGCTGCCACGCAACATCACTCAAACATTTAAATCCCATTATTATTGGACCATCCAAGCAAGGTGGTCCTAAATGTAAATAAATGAAATAAAAAAATGAATGTTAAAGGTTCTTGTTGTGGGATTTATGTACCCGGGTAATCTGCAGGCTGATGTTAGTAATTCTCATTTTTGTCCCATTGTGTCTTGTAAACAGCTTGTTGGTTATTCAAAATCATCTGACCTTTGTTCACAATGCTGCTTGGTATATAATGGGGCTTTTACAAAACAACAGAAAAACAACACTGCACCGGCCAACAATCTTTTTTGCACATTTGACAGTTCTCATTTGATAATGCTTTTCATTTCTGCTCCCTCAATGCTCGGCTCTGGCTAATGTCTGGCTTTTCATTTTCATTTGCTGTGTTTTCTTGTTAGTGGGGATGTGGGATGCTTGTGTCCTAACCACATTAAGGTTTATTTGTCTTGTGGGTTCTGGTTTATATTAGCACAAGGCCTCATCTGTAAGGACAAACAGAGTATATGAGAAAGAAAAAGAGGACATTTCTTCTACCAACTTAAACACAGGCTCAAAGAGATGCTAGAGTGACGCCACAATATTAAAAGGAGCTTTGGATATTAGCAAATATTAGCCAGTTAGACATTTAATACATATTAGTTTGCAAATACCAATTAAAAATTTTAATTTGAATTTGATGCGAAGACAGTAACTCAGTCAGTCATTATTGTGATGAACAATAAGGCTGGCATGTTTACAGAGTTTCATTAAGAATGAATATGGGAACGTAATATAAAAAACGAAGTATTGTAAAACTTGTAGTTCAAGAAAAGTCTTCCTTCAAGACAAAGTAACGATTTTATGCAGTTTTGGCTTTTAGTGACAGCGCTAATAGTTCATTGACACATTTGAACTTTGCATCTTAACCTTGTTCGTCAAGGGAAACAAAAATAAATCTTTCCACCACGCTGAGATTTTTTTCACTCTGAGGCAGTGGCTGCCAATGCTGCATTGCACTGAAGTCCACACGTTCGGTCAGAATCACAGACAGACGAAGGAGTCCTCAAATTGTGCCACTCTTTGAATTTTACATTATAAAAACAAAACTAACCTCATTACAAAACAGAGGATAGCGACAACCTGCACTATTTGATACTGAAAAGCAATCCAGCTGAGGTGCTCGAGCCAAAGTGCTCCAAGTAAATACACGGATTTCAATCACATGCAAACATTCAACTTCAAGTGCCCCGTCCACAATGTATCTGCGATAAAACTAAGAGATGGGACAAAATGGAAACTCCTTTACATGGTAATGGGATTTTTAACCCCTACGAGAAGTGGTTATGTGTTTCAATCACTCAGGTTGTTTTCAGATAGAAGTTTTTTTTCTTTTTTCTTTCAGTGTCGCTAAGATGAGGCTGATTGAAAATGATACTGCAAACAAATAGGTGTGCGCGCAGGTGGCCGGGGTTAAGAGCTTACGAGATGGGCTGTGGGGGAGGAGTCGGCTGCTGACATGACTGCTGCCGGAAGTGGGTTCCCACTTGAGCCACATTGATTTTGACTGTCAAACCAGCCTGAACACAACAGGATTAGGTCGACGTGTTAGGAGGAGGGCAGATTAGGCAGGAGGGCGCAGCGTGTTACAGATAAATGAATCCTTCCTTCTCGCATTAAACTGCCACAACGCAGCAGAAACCCACAGTTTTTGATCAGTTTCAGAAGAGAATTTAATGCTGAGAGACTTCTGATCAACTGTTCATCTTTTTTTTCTAATTCAACTACACTTAGTATGGGAAGCATCACTATGCACCACATTTTAGGAACACTGCATCCTTTCCCCCCTAAGACATGCTCCTCGTTTCATAGAGAAACTTTATGAACACTGTAAAGTGTGAAAGACTAGCTCAGGGTACAGTAATAGTCTGGCTGTAACAATTTCACAGACTACCACTCAGGGCAACTCTCAGGCGTTGTGAATTCAGACGAGTCCCGTCTGAAAACATCCATCTTACATTTCTGAGATGCATAAATTACTCAGACTGAAAAATGAATCAATCTGCCACAAGCAAATTACAGAGGAGGAAACCCTGAAATATAAACAAACAAACAAAAACATCAAAAACAGCAAAAACATCCCAGGTGTACACTTTAATACGACCAAGAAACAAGAACACAGAGACAAAGTTGAGGGATAACTCAAGAACAAGGCTAATTGTATGTTTTTGCTGTTGCTTGAAATGACAGAGTAGAAGTCTTTTGTTATAATTTAAAAAAAAATACTCGTACATTCCTGCTTTACAGTGAACAGGAAAAAAAATCCAGCTGGCATTGACAGGTTTACAAAAAACATTGAACTTCCTGTAAAATTATGGTCAGATGAACCACAAGATTCATAAATACAATCCAGAAAAAACACTTTAAAACATGTCAAATATACAGGATATAAACATACATAAGAAACTTTAGATGGAATAATAGGGCTAACCTGAAAACTATCTAAAGGTCAACAAGGAGCAAACAGCAGACCTTTAAAGTTTGCTTCTATTTATGGCCTTTCTTACAGCATTTAAACTCTAGATCTATAGCCATTCACACTTCCTGATGTCTTTTGTAAAGATTTTTTTTATCCCGACTCCAGCACAAGATTGAAACTGTTGAATTTTTAAGAACTTTGTAATAAGCAGTCTCCATGCAAAGATAATTTGTCCCCATTTTTAGTTTGATCCACAGAAAATATGACACATAAAGGCATTACAGAACAAGAAACAGAACTTTGGCAACAACTAGGAGCTTCTCAAACCCCTCCATGTATTTGACACATTACCAAATGTCTGCTATGGATATGTCGCAAAAGCAATTATACAAAGTTTATAAACCCACAGATGTCAACAAATGAAGGTGTGAGCAATATACTATCAACAGAAACAGTTTTGAGTGCATGAAAAGTTGGCAGATCTACAAATTTGCACTGTCTTGTCAATCATCTTTGACATGACAAGATTCTTGTCATTTCCTTACTGAAACATTAGATGATTACAGAAAAAGTAATCCAGTTTATTAAAGTCAGATTAAGAAAAAAAAAACAAAAGGATGAAGAACTCAGGAGTCGATGCATAAGTTTAACTGTAGTGAACAACATTTTTATATCTGATGGGGAATCGAGCTTGTTTCATATGAAGGTCAAATAATTTAATTAAAGGCTAAAATTAAATCAAAACTGAAGAAAAAAATTATGCCAAGTTCAAACGATATATCAAAAGAAGCAAAGTTGGTGGTAATGAGTGCATAGGACTGAAGTTATGAAATAATTTATGAGATTTATGAGGAAGAGCAGTGAAGCTTTTGCCTACTTGAAAAATATGACCAATGGACAAGATGTAAATCAAAATAAATAAATAAATAAAATAAATAAAAACTGTCAGGCTCTGCTGGTTTTTATCAATTTTTTAAAAATCTTCTTAGTGTAATTGATCTGGCATAAATTTAAATTGTAAAAGTAGGTGATGTCTGGCATTGGATAAATAGCAGTTTTGGGAATAAATTAAATGAGTAGACCTCAGCTGTGAGTGCCAATAAAAAAGAATTAAATAACACCTAAATTGCTTGACTTTTCTTTCTGAAAATGCTAAAAAATAAATGAGACTGCATGAGTGAGTGCAGGTATTTAATGACACTCGTGGGGTCCAAGCAAACCACTCAAAACCACAAGAATAATGATGAGCAAGAGAAGCAGCAAACCATGGGTCTTTTTTCAAAATGACAACAAAATAGGCTAGTTGAGCTTGTTGTTTACTGTTGATTGGCTGGTTGCTTCACTTCAGTGCCCATCTGCGCTCTAATATCTCCAGCCAGTTTTATCAGGCTGAAGGAATTATTTTAAAACACATATCTGCAGTTAAGCAGAGGAGAGGCAGCAGGTAATCCTAGCACAAGTAGTATAACTTCAAGAACCAGAAGCTCTTTAGCCATCTGGGAGAGTGGGATTAAAAAAAACAAAACGCTCGACTCTGAACCGCCATGTGGGTCGTTCACTTTCTGACGGTTCAGTGTTTTCAAGTTTTGATTCATTACATTTTTTTGGGGAAAACATAACGGCAATTAAAAGGCAGAAAAAATGAAAGAACTACTGATCCAAAAGTGATAGCTTAGCATAGGGAATTCAAGAAAAGCAACCAGAGTTCTAACATCCAACATCACTTTCTTTCTGATAGCCCTTGTGTTGCTGTCAGAAAGAATGAGTCACCATCAGGAGTAATGATTATGATCTGTTAAATCACTGCACAGCAGAGAAGCATGGATCCTGTGTGTGCTTTTGTGTTTCTGAAGAAGTGATTGGTAAATTTTTCACTTACCCAATAATGTACATCACTGAGGTTTTTTTCTATGAAATATAGTTTATTTAATTTATCATAAAAAGTAATCAGTGTAGCTAAATGTGACCATTATCAAATTTTACATTAAAAATGTGTAAATGAGCAAAGTTTTATGGTTCACTTTATGCTTTGGTGTAGTAATTTAAATTAAAGTTGTAGCTCCTTATCTTAATTAACTATTTTGGGTTAGATTTGAGCTAATTTAATAAGTGTGTTTTGAAACAGTTGGACGTCAGTCAATTTAAGTTTATATTACACACAAACAGTTTTAAAAGCACCCAAGTTTTTTTTTCAGTGGTTCAATTCACCCAGAGAGTTTTGTCTGTCATATGAACATAAATAATAAACAACATCTGAACACAAAATATAGCTTTTACATTAGAAAACCTCCAGACAACAGAGGCATCTATCCTTCTAAACCCAATTCCCTCCCCATATCAGAAAATGTTAAAAGAAAAGCTTTCTTTGGGGGAAAAAAAAATCCTGCCCTGCTTATAAGACACACACATGCAGACACAAGAGACATATGTTCAACTAAAATATATATTTGAAAGCCACACTTTCATGAAGAAAGTGTCTACAAAGACAAACAAAATGACTTCCATTTCTTGTCTATTTGGCATTTTGCTACGAGGCAGAGAGTTGCAGAATCGTCACCTGTGACATGGAAATGGCATGTTGAGATCTATCCCATCTATATCCAGTAACGTTCAACTCTGATTTCAGTGAACATTTCATTTTCTTGTAGCTTCCACCCTTGTCTTTGCTTCATATTTCTTTCCCATTGATCATGTGAGCTGATTTCCTCTTGGAGCTTCACAATCAGATGTGTTATTCCGCCCACACTCCATATGCCTCAGAATAATTCAGAGGTTGCAACTCCTCAGTGGGAGTGCTCTTTAATGACACTGCGCTGATTGAAACATCACAGCAGCCGTGAGGTGGGAAGTTACAGGGTTGGGGGCTTTAAGGTACCGTAAAAAATTGAGAGGACGTATTCTTTTCAAAGAATAATAGAGGGCATCATTTTACTCGACTCAGTGCTGCCAGCACAGGCTCCTGGCATTAATGTAGACATTACAGGTCATTCTCCAGAGAAGCTTCCTCCATGACTGATCATCAGCTAATTTCTAAGTTCACCTTGTCGATGCTAAATTAAACTGCAAATCCAATTTCTTAGGTTTTCTGCTGTACTTTATAAGGCACATAAAGCATGTGAGATCTCCATGAATTACCAGATTTAGTAATGAAAACGTTGCGGCTTTACACTGCTGAGCTATTACAAAGATGAAAGGTACGGGAGAGGTTGGGGCCGGGGGGTCGTGGTGTGGTGGGGTTGGATCACATGGCTCCTTGCACTTTTTAATTATGACCCCAAACTCAATTACTTTGCAACCTGGTAGTTTAGAGAGCCAAGGGAAATTGCTCCAAAAGAGTGACGGCGCTTGTGATTAAAGCATGTTCACTTTCCAACAACACAAAAAAAAATGCTGCAGATGAAACCCTGCGCTCACAGGAAATGAATGATGGGTGAAAACAAAAGAAAAAAAAAGTCAACTTCCCCTAATTGACTTATTCATCATGTGGCACCAGACCACAACATATGTTATGTGCAACTTACCTGTACATGTGTTTATTAAAAAAAAGGCTGTTTTTCTTTTTATTAGTATAGCTGGCAGAAGTGCAATGTGCTGACACTGCAGATAAATGAAAAGTAAAAAGTACAATTTCAAGGGATCAACACAGTTTCTATGTGTATTGGCTTCAAATCTTTACTTTACGTTAGTCAGAAGTACCAAGAACACCAAGATTCATCAGCCAGCCATAAAAGGTTGACTTCTGTGAAACCGTGTTCAAATTCAGCTTTTCTTGTAATCTTGAAGCGAGCCTTGACAAGGTTAATGGTTCTGGTGTGCAGGATATTTAGAATGATCTTCTACAAGATTATTCCAAGTGTTTCAATGATTCATTCAGGAAGTCACAAAAGAACCAGGAACAACATCTAAAACATGAAAGGCTTCTCGTCTGGGAAAGAGAACATTCAGCAACTCACTCTCTTATAGAAAACAAAACAAAAAGAAACAAACAAAAAAATGAATTCCTTTAAACAACTGAATCAATGAAGTCAGAGCCATACCTGCCTGAAACTAGCTTTTTTCCATACATCATGCAAAATGTTTCTACTTTTCTTACATCTCTGTTTATTAGGCCCATTTCCCAGCACCAAGTCATGGGCAGACCTTTGTGACAACAAAACCTTCATGCATAAACATTAAAAATTAAAAGCAGAAGGAATTTTAAGCAGTATAGTTCCAGTGTTTCTTCATGTTGGGGGTGAACTTGTATGTTTGCAGTTAGTAAAAAGGGAATATGTGAGTGGTATTTACTAGTCCGTTTCAGCCCATCAAAGGAACGTTTTCCATGTTTAAATATGTTTCGATCATAGACTTCTGAGGAGGGAGTGTTTGGATAAAAGCTTGGAGAGCAGAAATCAGTGTGAATGCATTTTGATTTGGTTTTAATGAGGTCCACCAGCAAAATTAAACATTACCTACATCAGCAATAAGAGATTTTAAGGTACACAGGATCTTTGTGATAAAAAAAGATGTCATTTATTCATTGAAAGTGAACATTACAAAAGTAGGTAATAGTTTAGCACTTATTTGAACAACTGCTCAACAATGCTTTTAAAGGCTTTTTGACATTTGGCAGAGTTTCATTCCCAGCTTCTCTGGCACTTCAATGTCTTTTTAGCGACATTTTTAACAATTCAGGTAGCAATTTATGTTAGTCTTGTAGAGTGAAGATATACCAAAAAATAATCACCTATTTCAATACACTATTGACTGAGAGAGTGAAAATGCTTCCATCCAGACAGCGTGCCATCATTACTTTCTTATATCAAGGTCTCTACAAGTGATCTGGTCTCTGTCTAATTAAGTTTAGGAAGCATTTAAAAATAGAAGACACCTCATCAACATAGACCTATACTGGTGTGGTTACACCTGAGTTATGAGCCTTGTTGGATTTACTTCCAAGTTCTCTGAAACGTCTTTGGAGACGATAAATGAACATTAAATTCACAGGCAAACATTCTGACGGACATTCCTGGCATGCGGTCAGAATGCCAATAGCAGGCTCCCTGGAAGCCTGTGTTATCTATGACATATTCCTATGCGATAAACCAGCAGACTTCAGAGTGGCCTTTCATTGTGGCCAGCCTCAGTCACATTTGTGCAATAATATTTAATATGCCTCACCTGTGAGGTGGAATGGACTCTCCTGGCAACAAGGAAATGCCCACCAACACAGATATAGACAGATTTGTAAACAACATTTGCAGGAAATCTATTGTATAGCAGAAAGTGTCTTAAGTGTAATCTCACACCTGTATGTGGAAAAACCTGGTAATAACCGCCATAAATGAATCTCCTTGGTGATTTTATTGAATCTATGATTGACGAATTTAAGTAGTACTTATTAATGAAAACATGCTTTTGCCAAACTGTCTTAGCACATTTTACTCATTACCATGAATTTAGAAATAAATCAAACTAAAAGATAATTTTAGGAAGGATGAAAATAAGCCATGTGTTTTGGAATCCCGATTGGACATTATTTGTTGATAACTCAATGGTATTCTGCATGAATAATGACATAAGCTGCAATCATGAGGAGTAAATCCACGATTACTACCGCCAAATCCATGATCAAACAATTTCTTCCTGCTCCAGTGGGAGTAACTTTGTTTTATGCACAAATCTCTCTTAATACTTCCACAGAAAAAAATACTGAAATACCTTTAATAAAAAAATAGTTAATTTGAGTAAGTAAAGGTTCCAAAATTACAAACGTTTTGCAGTTAGTAATAAAAACCTGTCCAGAGCTCAGAGTTTGTGTTTCTCAAATTACAGAGTTTGTGCCAATAAAGAATCATTGATTGTTCAAGCTTTCCGTCACTGTGAGAGTCCATTTAACTCAAAAACGCAAAAAGCCATTTTGATGTCTAAAAATATTCTTGCATCTTCTCCAAAACAATTTACGTCCAAACAGAGACTTGGGCTGTAAGTTTAGGTTTCAAAGTAATTCCAATCAAATCTTTGATGAAAAGTCCTTTAAGTTAGCTGAAGTGAAGGCAGCAGCATCTTTATCTTATAGGTAAATGTGAGTGAGCAGGCTGTGCTTAAGAGCAATGAGTTGTTATTCTCTTGTTGTGTAAAACAACTGAATGGACGGATGAAATGCAGTTTCGCAGATGATTAAATCTCAGCACCCAGTCTGTCTTGCCCAGATGCGGGAAGCGCTGAAAATGTCCAAAACAGAGTCCAATCATGCTCACCTCATGAAGGTATGATTAGATTTTGTGCCGTCAGTGATGCTACTTGATGGAGCAAAAAACAACAGCATGAGTTGTGTTCCTCAAAAGTGACGCCTGAGGACTCTCAGAGCAGAGAGGGGTCAGTCACTGATTAAAGATTTGATCTCTATGCACAAAACAATGTGATATGAATACACATCGTCAGAGAACCCAACACATCTCAAAAACCTATTGCTCTCCTTAAGAGTTTATTAAAAAACTACAAATTTGGATGGAAACAGCAGCTAACCATACCTTAATAAGCATCAACATGCAAAGTAAAAATCCTCCTAGTGCTACTGCAGAAACTAATATTTTCAGGGTTCCTTAGCTCTGCTCTTTGGTCAATCAGCAGTAAAAGAAAATGTGTGGTGATTGGGGATTGGCTGCTTTGCAAACACCAGCCAATAGCAAGTAAAGTAGCATTGCATATGTATTACAGCTTGCCAAGCTGAATTTCCAAATATTTAAAATATTCTCTATAGAAAATCTGTGACTAGGTGGTTTCTCTGCCAACTGGAGTTACTTTCCACAGAAAAATACACTAACAGGTGAGAATCCACTATAACCTTTCTCCACACCACTGACACAATAAGGTTTACATCGAAAGCTTGTTGACAAATAGATTCTATACTCTGGCTCACGCTGAGGTTGCAAATATGATTTAAAAGAAATGAAGTTAATGCTTTGCTTTCGAGAAGCTGTTACAAACCCCTTCCATCATTTGGGCCGTACAACAACAAAAATAAAAAATCTTGAATTCATGACTGCCATCTTCTATGAAACCTGCCTGCATGTTTGCACCACATTTCTATCAAACAGAATGCAAACCTCCGCCATTCAAACGAAATGAAATTGGGCCGGGTTGACAGAGCGCATATCCCGGTGACAAAAAGAAAGCCTTCGAGTGAATAGGTGGTGAGAACAGTTGCCATGAAACCTTCATGTGCCTGCAGGGGAAGATGAAAGGAACAACCCCTCTGTTTTGCTTTATTTTAGTCATTACAAACAGCCGCTCTGCAGCTTGCTCCTTTAATTTGTCTGGTGTGCAAGACTCGAGGAAAAAAAACAACAAACAAAACAAAAAAAGAGTCCAATAACTGAGCACCAGCTATCCTAAAATTTCATTTTTATTATTCTCCTCATTAAAAGATGCACACCTCTTGTAAAATAAAATTGCAAAGATGTTGAGAAGCAAATTGCAGGAACTCACTTGCATTAAATTGCAACATGTTCGAAGCTATTTGTTTATCAGCTTTATTTGGTACATCAATATAGGTATGAATTGCCTGCAGTCACTACGTGCTCATTCGGGAGGCGTGCAAGCTGCAAAATCATTGATTCAAAGTGATTGGCTCAGTTTCCTTCAGTAGGAAACGTTTTACCAACTGGAATAATAAACTAAACTTCACTGCATTATTTAAACTGCACTGTATATAATTAACTTTGAATTTATCTGTATGACTGGATTGAACTGACAAAATTGTTTTATACATAAATTGGCTTTTTTTTCTTCCTTTTTTAATGTGCATTTCTTGTGCATTGGTGCCAAACAAACAGAAGTGAATCTTCTCCTCCATTTCAAGGTCTGCAGCAGATTATATAAGGGACAGGTTGTAATGAGGCCATTGCTTCTAAACACTAAAAAGTGATGCATTACTTCAAGGGTTATTTTTTTCTCCCATTCTTCCTGTAAAGGTGTTTGTAGCTGTTCAGGTGGTCTGCTCTACTTTTTGGATTTTTAAACCCTGTTTCGCTTTAAAAGCAGAAAACCTGCCTGAAAGAATGAAGGGTTTGTATTATTTTTGTTGTTGTTTATTTGCAATGTTTTATTTCATTAAGAGAGGAGAGCAAATTTTGGACAGAGAGGTGAGTCAGTGACAGCAACATGCAGCTTCTGACTGCTGTATAATGTATTCTGTTGTTCTGGATGAACTTTGTCATATCAGAAGAGAGAACCTAGCGGATGGCATCTGGGGTCATCGGGTCAACTTGAAGCTTAGACTGAAATGTTTGGCTAGAATTTTAAAGAGGTGGCCATTTAGACAATAAGTCTCAATAAAAAAAAAAGTAAAGTTGTTGCAATTAGTTGAGTTGGGTTTCAGAACTGTTGGTGAATATTTTTAACGATTTTCCATATTGCATCACAAAATAAACATTTGCTGAAGCTGAACACAACATTCTTTCACAAAAAGTGAGAACCTCCGAGGATCAAGAAACCAGACCCAGCCTGGCTTAGGTCATGTTTCGATACAAAGCAAAAATACCTAGATTTTACTTATTTTTCATTTTCTAGGAACATCAGAATACCACAAGTCTTCGGAAAAAAATAATAATGAGGCAGCATTAAGTTGTACAAAATTAAATCCAAAGTTATAAACTGTACAAGAATTTGAATTCATATAAAGGCTCAAAACTGATTACTTGCAGCATCAAAAACGTTTGGATTTGCTCATTATGTCACAAACTTCATAGACAGATCATGAGAAAGGATATTTAAGGTGGCCAATTGCAAGTTGTCCTTTTGAAGAGCGACAGCATGGGATCCTCAAAGCAACACTCAAAAGTTCCTAAAAACACAGGCTGTTCATAGATGTGGTCCAGTGATGCTACAAGAAGCAATTTTAGAGCTTTAAAATTTCAGTCTCAACTGCAAGGAATGTAATCAGCTGCTGCTGAAAACAGAGAGGTCAGGCCAAGAAAATTACAGCAGAGGCATATGGGGAGGATTGGGAGAACGGCTACAAACAACTGACAGGCCACCTTTAAAACCCTGCAAGAACATTTCCCTGCCTTGAAGGCAGGGTGATGAGGGGGACAAACCTCTTTCTGCATTCACACTACAAATGGAGTCACTTGCTTTATGCAAAACCTAATTTAGACAAATTTGATTATCTTAGGAACAAAGTGCTTTGGAGAAATTAAGAAAAAAGAAAAAATCAAGTTACTGGATCAAAACAAATACGCTTCGCATGGAAGAAGAAGATCCAAGAAAACGCTGGCTGCCCACTGTCACATTTGCTGTGGGGCTCTGTGCCTCGTTAAGGTACTGGGAGTCATTTTAAAGTTGAGCCTGAGTTGAATTTAGCCAGATTCTACAATGTTCAATCATCAGTCACAGAGTTGAAGTTACGCAGAGGTTGGTTAATCTAACAAGACAATGACCCAAAACACAGCTCCAAATCTATAAAGGTATTTATGCAGAAGGACAAATATGATGGCCACCACTGTCCCCTGACTTGAATATTACCCGAAATATAAGGAACTGTCTAAAGCATGTCCATGGTCGACAGCCATCAAATAGTAACTGAATTGGAGAGATTTTATAGGGAAGAATGATCAAACATCCGGAATCCAGATACTCTTCATAGGCTTTAGGAGGCATCTGAAGGTGGTATATGTTTGTCAAAGTATTATTCTCAACTAAATATTGATGCGGTATCTCTGTTGGGATACCCAATCTATGTTTTTGTCCAATTGCATATTTTCTATCGCTCCAATAGACCAAAATCCTGAAAATCAAGTGGAGTTTCAAGACTTTTTCCATACGACTGTGACTTTAAAGCCCGCCTGCTTTACATTCAGCTTCTCTGCAGCAGGAACTCTGGAGCGTGGTTTAGCAGTGCGAACGTGTAGCCTATAAAACATGCCCGGTCCCAGAAAAGATTTATCACTAGGTTCCCTCTCTGCTGCTGCCAGCAGTAGATTACTTGTCAAAAAAGGCACAGAGAGCAGATATTTTTACCAAAAGGTATGAGTGGAGAGCGAAGCGAGACTCGTCTTGGGAATGATATTTTTCGCTCCTGCGCGTGAGAAGGGCTCAGGCTGACCCTTGATCCTATTGTTCTAAAGAGTGATGGCTGACCATAAACCTGCCTGTTGTCATTGAGGTGAAATGTTGCAATGGGGAAGGCAAAACAGATTACAAGCCTCAGGTATAAAAGACTCTCTCACATTGAGCACATAACTGCAGAGGTGGTTTCCATCTTGTTCAGCTGAACAAAGGTTACAAGCCAAAGGCAAAAAAAATCTGAATGTCTCACAAATCACCGAAGACAGCGTGAGAGTTAATGGAAAGTACTTCTCCCCTGGCTAAAGACAAAGTCACCAGATTGGCCTAAAAGAGTGTGTGGTCATGATCAAAAGAGGCAAATTTGATTGGAGCTGAATTCATTTCCTCTAACGCACGCTTCACCAACCATGCAGACAACAGTGGAAATACAAAAATGCTGAATTCTCAGGCCAATGTCAATGCTTTCAACTAGGACCAGCAACGGGACGTCAAGGCTGCTAATCAGACATTGAGTTTAAAAAATGCTCTTCACAAACATCCATCCATCCACCCTTGTCCCTTAGTGGGGTCGGGAGTTGCTGGTGCCTATCTCCAGCTGACGTTCCGGGCGAGAGGCAGGGTACGCCCTGGACAGGTCGCCAGTCTGTCGCGCTCTTCACAAACATCTACTTCAGATTAGGAAGTTATTTTCTGATGTAATTGAATGTACTTTGTTGTTTTTCTCCTGAAAAGTAATTCAAAACATAAAAAAAAACAGAGCTAGCTCAATTTATTAAACCTTCAGGCGAAACAGCTAACTGTTTATTTTGCTCTCCAGTCCCTTTCAAAACCGTTCATCACCAAGGGCAATATTTCCAGTTTGCTTGCTCATGTCCTGGAGTTTAAAAAGTATAAGTTCATTCATTTTACAAAGATAGCAAAAAAAAGAAAAGAAAAGAAAGGAAGTTATGTTCTAAATTATATATTTTATTTTATGGAAAAACAGAAGAGGAGAGGATCCTCTACTTTCAAACTGAAAACATTGTCTGTTGAAGCTTTACAATTCTTTTAGGTCACGTAGCCTTCATTTTCTATTGCTTGTTACTGTTGTTCAGTAGTAAAGTTGAAGGTTTAAATAATAATCCTCTATTAAACAGTCCTTTCATAAGGACATTAACATAAGGATTTTCAAAAAATGTATTCAACAAATGCCAGCCTTGCTGATTTCATGTTCCCTTGAGTCAATACTTTCACTTTCTGTGTGATTAAACTAAAAATGTGTTCTTTGCAAAGTAGCTCAATATCAAACAGACTGGATTAAAATGTCCTGTTATATCTGTTTAGATGTTTCATAATAGGTTCTGTTCCAAATTTATGGTAGGACTTATCTACAACACCTAAATCTAGGGCTGTAGATTTATATTAATGACTGAATACAAAAATATATGAACTCCAAAAGTGGTAAAAGGTTAGCTGGTAAAATTATTTAAATATAACTACCTAACACGAAGTCAAATAGAAATAAATACTGAAGACCAAAAGAAAAATGGCCATTCACATTCAATAGATTGTTGCAATAAAAGAGGATGACCAGACTGCCTGGACATTTCAAAATACAGAAACATGACTTTCCTGCAGGAGCTAAAGCCTCAGTGGATTTACGAATGTATGTAAATCTATGTGCATATAAGTGAGAGAAAACCTGTAATTAGGCTGATCAGTCAGGGCTTATATACATCACCATTTTCACTAGATCTTTTAGAGCCCTTGATGAATTGTGCATATGGTAAATGAACAGAGTTTATCTATTTTTCCTGCTTTTTAAAACTTTTCTGAATGGCTTCAACTTGTCACTTTGTGTTAAGAAAAGTCACACCTTCCTCTGGTTCACAGCTGAAACTTAACATCTGCTTAACGGGTGGAAGCAACGGGTTTCTCATATTTAAATAAACAATCTATCCAGCCACAAAACATATATATATCTCTTTGGTGAGCTAAAAATGGTCAGCATGGTGAACGCTCCAGCTGTTTAATGTCTTTGAAATAAGACATAAACAGGCTGCATGGGGCTGTAAGACTGTGCAACCCCGACACATGAGTTTTGCTCGAACAGCACGAAAAAGGTGAAAAATATCTAAATGTGGCACAGGTGCTCATCACTATTCAAACCAAAGAGTTCAAACATCTCTGTGGTGCTTAAAAACACAGCAAAAAAAAAAAAAAAAAAAAAAATCAAAGGGATCATCATGCCCATGAGGCAAAGCAAACACAAACAAAACATTTAATGCGCGAAAACCATGAATTTATGAACATGGAAAGCCATTAGAGAATATATACGTCTCCATACCCAGTTTAGCTCAGTGACCCATTATTTATTAAAGCAAACTCATGGGGGATGGAGGCTTTGAAAAACACTTATTATGGATATATGCTTTTAAGACCAGCCAGAAAATCATTTTGTTGTATGTTTCTAAAAACTCTCCAAGCTACATTTAGTCATTTAACAGACACTCTTATCCAAAGGATATCATTTTTGATGCAGAATAATATCCAGATTCTTGGCGTTCTGTTCTTACATAAAAATGCTACTTGAGTTTCTCAAACTAATTTGCAAAGGCAAATTAAATTACATTTAGTTTAATTTCAGATGGAAACAAATTTTCCTTCATATTTTAGTTGCCTGCCATTTTATCTGACCACAAAGAAACTTTAATGAAAGGCATGAGGATCTGCATCCATTAAGTAACAGATCTGGTTTCAGTTTTGAATACAACAGAGTAAAAAAAGTTATCTGGTACCTTGTTGACCCACGTTTAAAAATTTGCCCATTTGTAGATTTTTTTCTAAGACATATCTAAAATATTCTAAAGAAAATGCAACTGAGGAATCTGAAATACAAAGGCCCAATGCTAGTTGAAACCATATTAACTGGCATTTGCAAACCAGCCAATCCAGGAGCTGCATTTATTTACTTTGGTGCTGATTGGCTGTAAATGCAGACATAAGGAAGACCATGACAGTTTGCTTCTGCAGTAGTGCCAAGATGATTTTCACTGTGCATTAATGGACATTGAGGTATATTAGGTGTTTGAACTATAAAAACAGGCAGTTCTAAATGTTTTGAGACAAGTTTGAACTATCTGAAGATTTCAAATATTCCTCTGTATTTGAGTTCATTATTACTCCAAATGAAGAAGCATTGATCTGAAAGGTTCAGTTATTTTGTTTGACCACCGTTTGACAGTTTCTTTTTAGTTAACCAGCAGTTTTGGCTAAATAAATGCAGAAGATCTGATGTCTGCATCCAGTTATAGCCTTGACCACTGAGATTGTTTTTGCGTAATTGTGGCTGTTAACTAAATGCCTACACACTGCTAAAAAAGAGAGGTGTGTTGACTTAAAAAGTTTACTTTTGTTAAATAAAAAATAAAAAAAACACAACAAAAAAGTTTTCACCACTCATGTCCTAGCAAAAATGATCAGCTAGCTGGAGGCTGTGAGGAGCTAATCTGAAATCAGTTTAATTAGCAGATTGATTGCTCTGAAAGAGGGACAGATGTGGTGGAAATCATTGTCTTGTTTTAGCAATGCTTACCTCCAAAGAGAAATCTGCAGCTGTCCCTGCTTTGCATTTAAATAGCCAAACAGAGAGGAGTTGAAAGAAAGTTCACCAAGAAGTCAAAACAGGTCCAATAGTCTCCAGGACCTTGTTCTCCTGAGGAAGCTCTTCAAGACTCATGTTGCCACCAGTGCAGGGATTATTTCATATTGCTGTCATTGTTGTGTAGAAGACTTTTCAATATGAACGGTAATTGGCTTCTGCCCCCAAACAATCCAAGTGATGAACTGACGGAAATACTGACAGCAGAGGTGTAGTGGAGAGTAAATTTCTCAGATTATTTGGGACATCTGGGAAATTGTTTGTCCAGAGAAGGTCAGCGCTTCTTTGATTCCCGAGTGATTCGATGAGTATGTGAGGTTGGAACTCTACCATGAAGAAAGAGTATGTTGAAAACCATCCACTAACAGCAGCTTCTTCAAATAACCTTGAACTGAAATATTGATCCTGTAATTAGGAAAAACTCTTAAACCAACTGAGAAGTAAAAAAAAAAAAAGAAAAATCTCAGGACACAACAAACTGTAATTAACTCCAAGCACAATTCACCCAGAAGGGATCACCTTCAGTCAGGACATGGCCCAGATGTTCACACCAAGTGTGTCAGAGAGAGCTGCAGAGGATAAATATGAACGTAGTGACATTTACTGTGTTCTCAGGTTCAGCCAAAAATGGCTCGGAAACACAGATGGTGGTTTGCTTCACAGTACAGACAGACAATAACCCCCCCAAATCACTGTGAAAGTAACCCAGGAGTCTTTGAAGATGAAACAGCTGAATATTCGGCAAGTCAATCATCTGATCTCGCCTCAGATGAGCTACTTTTCACTCGCTGAAGGCAAAAACAACAAATAAAAACAGCTGCAGTGGGGACGCAATAAGGCTTCTGAAAAGCAGAGAAAAATAAATCATGTTTTTACCGATGTTTAGGTAGCAGGCTTCTAGCTGTCATTCTCTGCATAAAACATATTAAATATGATCATTTTAATTGAGGTTATGGTAATTTGCCTAATTATGTCTTTTCTCCTGAAGGAGAGCGTTCTCCATATTAATAAGCTTAATTTCATTTAATATGAAAACCATCAAATTACAGCTGAGAGTGTGCACTTTCAGCCAATATTCACCATGTATCTGTAACTTGGAAATACTCTCAGAGCTAACCATTTTCTTTCAAGCATCCTATTAAAGTGGTATAATTTCACTTTAAATGGCCCAAAAAATATGGCTATATTTGCAACGTTTAATCTATACGTTTATGATCCCATCAGTCTAATTTGTTTCAGCATAAGCTTTCAGTTTCAGAGCTAATAAAGCTTTATTTGTAGTTTCTGGCGCGTCTCCAGGCCGCAAGGTCACCTAGATGGGCTGAGCCCGCCATAAATTCTTCATCTCATTTATAAATGAGGAGGATCTCGTTTCAGCATCGCCAGGAGCAGAAATGGATTCAGTGTCATGTTGTAATGTTTAGCTGGAGTGCTGCCCGGAAGAAGACAAAAAAACACCCTTCACAACAGGTTTCTGGTATTAGTTTATCAATAACAGCAGGGAACGTCGTCTCCTGTAGCGCGGTTTGATTATCGGTTTGTCAGCTCAATGGACTTCTATCACAACTGCAGCAATTGCTCCGTCTTCACCATGTCAAATATGACTGCAAAGCATATTTCCAGGATTTGTCTAAACAATTGGATATTTTAGAAAATAGATCTAGAATTCATATTAAGGTTCTCCTCAGACATCTTAAAGCTCAGATTTTGAAACATATACAGAGCAATAATCCTAGAAAAAAGCTGATGCACCTGAATTAGATGGGAGAATTTGCAGATATTACTAAGAGCTCCTTCCAGTTTGACCACAAGCTGGGAGTAGAGCAGGAAAAGGAATGTGCTCTGGTCAGATCAACTTGAACATAATGTTCATCAAACATTCACAACACACTTTTCAAATGTATATCTATTTTCAAGATTAAAACCCGTGTATCCTTTTTTCTCTTTCATCACATAGAATCTCAAATAAAATGCGGTTATATGTTTTAGTCATAGCGCGTGAAAAGATGTTAGGGGTACAAACGCTTTCACACGGTAAAGTCCAAATTCCTCCTAATTCTCCTGCAGTCGACACTCACTGTCCATCCTCACTGTGAAAGTCATCGCTCGTGCCCGTCCTCACTCGGGCTCCTCATCAACGCTGCCCATCAGCAGCTCTAAGCTCGTCACAGCCGACCAAGCTCCCCGGGTCCATCACTGACCAACACCCTCTTTCACTCAATATCTGCTAATACATCTCTCTCCTCCCGGCTCGCCCTCACTCCACTATCATTCCCCACATCACCTCGCCGTCTTTTTTCTCTCTCCATTAAATACCAAACCCGCCATTCTGGGCTCTGGTACAGCTGCAGCCTTGTAATCCTGTCCACATTACATCAGAACTGCAATCAATCAGGCAGCCTTTCCAGCTGCCTTTCACTCTCCTGAACGGCGGCTGACATTTGAGCTGTCGGCTGACTGACAGTCACAGAAAAGACAGAAATGAACGTCTGGAGACACAGTCAGCACATCAGGCCAGTTCATTTGGCCTTCTGGGAAACTCATCATTAATCCAGTGTTTTAACAGGGATTATTACTAAAAAAACACATGGCATTTGAAATAATAAACATGGGTTTATGAAGTGTGTGTTTGTTGATATTTAAAACGTATTACCTAATGATCGGTGGAAAATCAGGATGCCATCTGGGTCTGGATGAAATATTATTGATCTGAATTTGGACAAGGGCTGCAAATAATGATTATTTTAGCAATCGATAATTCTATAAACTATTCTTAAAAAATAATCGTATTGAAAATATTCACATTCTGAAGATTTTTTATCTAAGTCCTTTTTAAACAATTTTAGAAATCAATCTGAAATCAATTTTCGGAAATTCAATTTCTCTTTTAAAATAGAAAAATAATTATATTGTCTAAAATATAATAGCATTTCATTTGAAGCAAAGGATGCACCTGTTAAAAAAATACTTTCAAAAATGTGAGAAGCTCAATTCTTTCTGTATTAATATCAATACAGTGTATGGCTAATCTGCCTTTTGTGGATTAACAAACCAGCAAGTGTATAGCAAAATGTGCATAAATGGAGATTTCTTCTAATATAATTTAAACCTTGTGTGCCATATGAGGGATTTTAGGTAGAACATATTTAAGTTTTTTTAACCTTAACTGCAAAATGTATTTTATATATATGTGGAAAAAAAATTCCCTTCTCACCCTCCGCAGGTGGTCTCTCTCTTTCATCCTCTGAGCTCAGGTCCTCTACCAGAGGCCTGGGAGCTTGAGGGTTCTGCGCAGTATCTTGGCTGTGCCTAGTACTGCACATTGCTGGACTGAGATGACTGAGATGATTTAGTTTACAAGTGATGACAATGAGGCGTGCTGCCAGATTGTCATTTGCAACATGCAGCCACCACGCCTGTCGATTCTAACTGCTGTTTGCTGAAGTGAGACGAGGTTGACGCTTTGCAACACTGAAATGCATCTATTGACTGAGACATAAAAAAATATACAAAAAAAGCTCAAGAATGTCTAAACAGTTGAAACAAAGGAGACGTAAATATGTTTTTATGCAGATTAAGCTCCAGTTCTTGATTTAGTTTTGTTTCAGCAGCTTTGGATCCAACAAGCGGGTAACGATCTTATTTATTTGATTAAAGTTTTGATTTATTTACAACCAGTCTATCCAGCTGAGAAAAGCTCGCTCGCCGCAGTGAGAATATGTACTGATCTTGTTTTTCTTCATTATTTCTATTGGTCTTGATCACAAAATCAACAACAGATGCTGTAAGTATTTACAAAGGAAAACATCGACATGTTAAATACTCATTTCCCCATTGTGTCAGTGAGTTCTGACTCTGTCAGAGACTGATTTCTTTATTTATAACTTTATAAAGTTTCGCAACTCTAGAGAGAAGTTGTGCTATATGTTTAGCAGATGGCAAAATACAATTGCTGCACATAAAAGCATATCTTGATTTCTTCTGACAGGTTCTTTCAATAAACATTCAAACTTCCAACAGTAATCTTTACTTCCCAGATGCCTCAATAATGATTTTGTGCAGTTTTGACCTAACCTACAGAAATACAGTCATGTAGGGGGTATTGCAAAATGCCAACAGAGATTACAGAAGAGCGAGGTAGTCTTAGAAAAACAATGGATTTGTGGATAGCACTGATAATAGCAACTAAAGGAGAAAAATTGCATGTGAAGCTTACATCTAAAACACCCACTGCTGAACTTATAGAAAAAGTGCCAAATCCCTGGCGATGTAGTGGCGATGAATTATCGCCACTAAAACTGTTAGCAGATAAAGGTTGGACTCAAATTTGGATTCCTAAAATTTTAGTCCAAAAAGCCAAACTGTAGGAAAGGCCTCATTTACTCTGTGGTTGATGTAGATTACAAGTAGCAGGAAATGCTTACTTGTATACTTGTAATGTGAGCAGCTCACATGAAAAACTGTTAAAACCTTTCTGAAGCCATATCAATATTGTCATGAGGTGAAGTGGTGAGGAGAAACGCAGGGAGACCCAGGATGTGAGGAAGATGATGATGATTTAATGAAGAATATGCTCTACAGTCCACACAAGCAGCATGGCAGAAACATAGCACACAGCTAATACCGGTAGGAACTGGTAATCTACAGACTGACAACAAGAGCTAAGCTAGCCAGGACTTAAAAGTTCAACTGGCACAGACAAACTAGACATATGACAAAGACCCGAACACAACAGGGGAGACTAAATACACACGGTAATCAAGGGAATGAGACACACCTGGGAAACAATTAATGGGGAAGACGCAAAGACAGGACTCACAGGGAACAGGACTACACAGAGAACTCAAAAAATAAACACACAGAAACACAGATCGTGACAAATATCAACGACTTGTGCGAACCCATTGCAGAGCAATACTGGTTGGGTCATTGCAATTGTTCCCTGATAAGACATTTCTATGTAAAAATCAATTAAATGCAACAAAGCTGTAGTCACAGCAGAAATTGCCCCGATATGTTAGCACTTCTTGTTCCAACCTGTGAAAAACACAAGATCACACGTTTTGCTGTTCCTATATATTGATTCAATGTCATCTGATGTTTAGAACCTGCAGACATTAAACTGCAGTGAATCTAGCTAAACTGTCGTCTGCCAAGGTTACTTTTCAAGCACAAGAGATAAGTCTCCCTGAGAAGCATCAGGCAAAGACCTGTGGGAAAATGTTTGTCAATCCTTAAATGGTTCTGATCAAGGCTGATAATTTTCAGAAATGCTGTAGTTATGGGAGCTTGAACTCCATTTTTAAAAAGGATATAAATCACAGAACTGCGAAACTTTGGATGCGCAAATTACAAACATTTTGTGTTACTATTAATGACAATGTGGGGCCTAAATGCTACAGATTTGTAGACACTGCTAAAGATTGAGTTATTTTTCCACGTTTCAGAAGCTTTTTTTTCCTTTTTTTTCTAGGGCATCATGTTCTTCATACCTGATTTAGAGGAAATGGATTGCACACAGTGTGCTTGTTGAATCCTGGACCTGAAAAGGCAGCTATTTTCCACAGTGCCAGAAACACAAAGGTGTCTGAACAGCAGTCTGGAAAAAATCCCAACTTTTTCCTGACTTATTTCTTCCCTTCCTAAACCCTAATTAATGACTTCTGTTTCACCTCCTACCAAATTTACAAACTAGCAGACTGAAACACAGAGAAAGTAAATCTAAAGAGCGTTTATTTCTAACTGGAAATTTTCTGACCTATTAGATTTTACCAACAGAGAACCTTCAAACGGCAAATACTAGTTTTCCATTATTTATTGTTAAGCATAAGGTTTCCAAAGGAATAGAAGATGCGATGATGAAACTAAAATGCACAATCAGCAAGTCAGAAAACATTCAATCAACATTAAAACATTAAAATTCACAATTTACTTATTATTTATCAAATAAAGTTGAAAGTAGCAAAGCTACATGTGAACAAACTAAGTAACTCATATTAGGACCACTTTTCGCCCAATAAAAAAGGTGTCCATATCTTGAGAGAACTAATCATGTCCAAATCATCACTCCTCCATTTCTGTGCTTGACAGCTGGTGTAACATAATATTGGATGATAAGCTGTGTTTTTTTTCCATTCATGGTACTGTGTGTCATGGACAAACATTTCTAATATACCCCAAACCACGAGACATTATCACTAAAGTATTGTGGTTCAGATAAATGCAACTTTGTATTTTTACACCCAGATCATGTCTAATTGTGTGCTGATAAAACCCTACAAAACTATGGAATTTGTTTTCTTTTAACCATGACAGTAGAGCCTTTTCATGTCAGTGGCTCTAAGATGAACAGGAGAAGCCTGTGGGCTAGATTCCTCTTAGTGTTTTATAAAGACAAAGAGAACATAAACTGAACAGCTGAGAGAAAAACAGAGTAACAAAAGTCAGAAAGTTTAACCCAATCTTTCAGCCAACACTGCAACACTCATCTTGGTCCACAATGGAACATGTTGCAACAGCACGAAAAATTGGTGCAACACATACATTTTCCAGATATTTCTCACATCTTAAATGTAGTTTCACAGCTTACTTTCCTCTAGCTCACGTAGTAACATAAGCCTTTCTAGTGTTGCAATGTGAATTATTGTTCTCCAAATGGATCTACTCACGCAGATCCATTTGCGTGAGAATACATGCCAGGCCCGTCTGTAATTCTCAACCAAGAAAACAAACCTGGACAATGTTAATAGTGATGAACTTCAGAGGTCTGTTCTTTCTCTCAGTTTAACCTAGAGTGAAAGCTCTGAGTCACACCTCAGTACTCTGAGAACAATGTTGAAACAATTACTGCAAATTGCTAAAGGTCACCAGTCACCATGCCATTAAAAATGCGCTTGTCATCAGTTTAATAAATATATCTATGATGATGGTAATGTTGACCTGCAGCTGCGCCGACGAAAAAGACATGGTTATCTATCGCAATCCAGATGTATCATAATTACAGTGCTTGGGCAGTAATATAGATACAACTATGCCACAGTTTACAGACCTAAAGAAACCTGGTAAGATTATCTCAGCATTACATTCCTGTAGAAACAGCTTCAAATTATATCCACCTCCTGTTGTCCTCATTTTGTGGCTGTGGTAGATTTGGCTGGGTTTCTCAGGTCATTTTGACCCAAAGACAACAGGAGGGTTAAAGAAGCCACCTTCATCTCTAAATGAAACATGGTGAACCTAAAGTCATAAAAATTTTCTATGAGATGTTATTTTCCCACTTCAAAGTTTTCAAATAATTTTCAGCAAGCTTTTTACAAGTTCACCAACAAGTTTTCTACAACTAATTGTTTTCAAAAAGCCCAGGTAAAAAGTGATTAGTTGGTGGTAACTAAGCATACAGGAATTGTGTGAGGAAATTGGCACAAAGTAGTTCATAGTTCACTTAAGAGCAGATATTTTTATATTTTGTTGCTTCTACAAAGCAACACAACCAATGTACTTTATTATCTGCTTCTTTTAAATCATATGAAGTTGCTACATGCCCATTTATGTGCACTTATTCTAGATTGATTTAAAATCAAAATAACAAAATAAGACTCCCACTTTCTGCAATGGGTCAAAAGGAAACACATAAAAATATATTCCTGTTTTGCAATTCAGTTAAAAAAATAAATACACAAGAAACATCTTACCAGTTTCATTCATAAATCTGTAACTATCTTCACTTTATATTAATAAAAAGAAAACTGAAGAATGCTAGGTTTTTTCCAAAATGTAAATGTAATCAAGAAAAAAGCATTATTGAATAATGTATTCACTGATAATTGTTGGAGAAAAAAAGTCCTGTAAACTCTAAATGTTTGGCATCAATTTATGGGCATAGCATTTATTTAAGGTGTATTTTTCTGGCAGGAGAGTTAGTAGAAATTTTCATCTTTATAAACGGAGTAGTTTATAAAGCTGAACCTCGCTTCCCTCTGAAATACTAAACATATGCATGTTTGCTCTAATTGATTTAAAACCCACTCCCAGGAGATAAGTAGAGGGAAAAATGCTGTCAAATGCTCTCAGTGGAAAAATGTCAAAGAACTGACTGATTGCATGTTGCACTAAGCCACAATAAAGATGTCAAAACAAAGCTTCCACAAACAGGATTTGCAGTCCCAAGAAAATTTGATTGAGAAATCTGATGAGGCTGGTTGGTAACACTGATGCAGCAAAAAAGGTCCACATCCTGGCATAGGGTCTTTCTGGATAAAGACCTAATTTTGCAGGCTCTCCCTGTACATGTGTGGGTCCTCTCTGGGTACGCCAGAGAGAAGTACAACAAAATGACATATTTGGCCTATCGATCTTACTTTTTGGCATGTGTGCATGGTTGGTTTTTTGCATGTTGTTTTGTTGCTCTGTGATGGACCCTGAAAGCCTAAAAGCACAAGAAGAGAAGTCAAGCAGGTGGAAGAATATTGGATGAACAATGGCTTGGTATGATGATCGATCATCATACCAAGCGATGATCCATCATCATTGCTGATGATCCAAATATCTCAGATTCAAACATGATTTTATGTGCAACTAAATCCTCTTCTCCTGAATGAAAGGCAGCAGTTCCAACTGGACGCAATAAATCAAAATCAGTGGTTTGATATTGTAAAATATGTGCCACATTATAAAATACACGGGTGCAGCTGAATGAGCAGCACCCAAACAGCAAAGCTGTGAGGAGTTTAAAATCAAAACCTGCATATTTTCGTTTTTTCCCTGTGTTTAAAGATAGTCAATGACCAAAAGTGCTTGTGGCAGTTTGACCTTTCTGAATGAGACGGATGCCTGAAACGGTTTCACTTGTGATGTTTCCGGCACGCCTCGCCGCCTGAATACCGAGCGAGCTTCAAAAGAGCATTTGATGACTTACAAAGTCATCCGCCAAGGGAGGTACCCAGATGCCAAATATTGCTCAGAGGACAGGTGCATCTGCTTCACTGAAGTGCTGTTCAAGTAAACAAAGCAATGACAAAGGGAGTGGGTGGAGGAAGGGAGAGGAAGACGCTGGGTTAAAGTAGAGGATCGAGGAACGGTGGGGGCTTTGTATGGCATCCTGGGAATTTGCAGAGTGCAAATATCACTGGGGAAGGAAGAATGTGATGCTCGTTGAGGTGCTGCTATTTTGCACTTTCAACATTGGACTTTCTCTGGCAGCTGAACAACGGCCAAAATTCAAGGAGACGCACAGCTTTGAAGGAGGTCAGAGAAGAACTCTTGGTAAGATGACTCTGAGATGGTGGGCCGCTGAGGTGCAGAATGAGAAGTAGGCCCTTAACGGCTTATTGAATAGTGCATCATTTGTGATCCCACAGGAATCTCCACATTCTCTGGACCACACAATTGGATGGTGAAAGGTCTCCTGGTGCAGTAATGAATGAGGACAGACAGATAAGGGTTCCCTTGCTGGGGTCTGCAGCTGAGCCTTTTTGGCTGACCAGAAACTGTCGGCTCCTAATGATGAAAAAGGGAATGAGGTATGTGTGTGGAAATTGTACATGATGAGGTATCCCTTCTCTTGAAACATCTTCGTCGGAGGTATTACACATCCCGGTAATCTCATTCAACTGGCTACAAAAAGTAGTCTGACAAAAGCCAGTATTTACTGCAGGAGTCATTATGTGTCAGAGGCGGCAGAGAGCTCCATTTATCTTGTTCTGGGCAGCACCTTGCACTGACATTTAGACTCCTGCTGCTTTAAATCAGCGTAATCTTGTTTCAGATCCTAGGATTGCAAACAAAGTCAGGTATCCCACTATGCCTATTCCCATCTGCCAGAGGGAATAAAGGAGATTCGTGCTGTGAAGTTACTCTTTGCACTGGCATTGATTCCCATCACCCAAAGTTAACAAAAGAAATATATATATTTGTTTGAGCTCATGCTACTGATTGATCCGGTTAGCCTGGGGCACATTGTGTTTTGAGACCATCTTTTGTGAAAACCAGCGTACATCCAAACGTCAAAGTAAACACTAGTGGGACCAAGGTTAAGGAGATACACAAGAGCATTCATGATTAAACTTATTTCAAGCTGGGGTTTATTTGTCTGTGTGCCTCAAGAAAAGATAAGTTGTGAGATTTTTTTTTTCTAAAGAAGTAGCCCAGAATTAGGTTTATACACGTTTCTCAGGCTTTCAAGATCAGATTGAAGAATGTATCTTTCAATTACAACAAATAGGAAGAATGGATGTTCTCCCTGGAAGTCATCGTTGAAAACAATCCCTTTTCACATCATGTCTACACAATCGATATTTGGTTTTAACTGCATTGACACAAGGAAAACCAGCTGTTTCCGAAAAGAAGTTATTAAACGACACCAGCTGACATACAAATGAAAATAAAAAAAAGTGTTCCCTGAGATTCAATAAGAGGAATGTGTTTCTTTTTCTTCACACTCATTTGCAATAAAATGTCCAATCACAAGAGATTCGGGAGAAGCATCCATATTCTCGCAAACAGTCCTCTGGGGCAGATAGTTAATGGAGGGTTAAAAGTAATACATCGGAATCCTGCAATGTTACAGTAAGAAATCCTTTACATCATACACAGGAGGAACACTTACAGGCCAGATTGGAGGTCTATTTTTAAATTTTTTTATAGTAAGATCAAAATAAACTATTTTTAAGAAAAGGAAAAACTGTAAAACCTTGGTATATTTTCCATCTATCCTTTGTCGATACCCGTTTATTTTTGCAAGGCCACAGAGGGCTGATGGTTATCTGCAGCAGTCATTGGGTGAGAGGGGAGATTCACTCCGGACAGGTTACCAGTCCATCACAGGACAACCATGATCACGCTCACACCTAAGGGCAATTTAGAGACCAAATAACCTAGAAGACTTGGGAGACAAAATGCTGACTCCATGTCGAAAGATGCCAGTCCAGGATTCTGTCCTAGGATTGTCTTACTGCTATGAGCCATTTTATTATTCTCCAACTTATCGGTCCCCTTCCAGAAACATAAATGTAACTTTTACAGAACTTCAGGATAGGGCTACATGATACTGGAAAATCTTGCACTGGCGATAATGTTGGTAAATATTGGAATCATGATATCAGTTGCAATATGCTCACTTTTATTCTCATCTGTGCTTCCATCACTCTCTGATCTTTAACCTTCAGGGTAATGTCATTTCTGTCCAATAAGAATATCTCTTGCCATGAGACACTGTCCAACTGGCTAAATACAAAATTTGAATGTAAAATGTAAATTAATAATCTATTAGCCAACAAGTAATGCACTCCTTTGCAATATCAATATTCTATACACTGACATTGTGATGACAATATATTCAGAATATATTGTGCAAATCGACTTTCAGGCAACATGCATTGGTGGCAGATGATGCATGAATCAGAGCAATTCACACTGGCAACTGTTTCCACAATTTTAGTTACCACTGCTCCTAATAAAGCCATTGGCTCTCCATCTGTGTGTTCACCTTTATGGATTACTATTGTGAACTTAAAGTTTTCTTTTCTAGAATTTACACAGTAGGTTTTTAACATGTGGTTAATGAAAGAGATCTGACACTTAACCTCCTAATCTTACTGTCACAGAAAAAGTGGAAGCCCTTGGTGCCAAGTGCCAACCTGGCAGTAGGGCTCTCTAATTCCTGCTGTTCTAAATAGTAGATTCATGTAAAAAAAGAAAAAAAAAAATCAAGGTTTTTATCCAAGGAGAAAGTTTTCACAAATTTAAACTTAATTATTTTCCAATTTAAATAAGTCAGTCATATTGTGAAGTTCTATTTTATCTGGGTTATATCAGAGCCAGTTGCTGCTTCTCTCACAAGATGTCCAGGCAATTCAAAAGACACAGCTGCTACTCAGACTTACATATTGATCACCAAAGAACTTTTTCATCAGAACACATTTAGAAATCCACACCATTACTGAAACACAGCAGCAGGATTTCTACACCACATTGCCCAGTTGCATCACTTTATTCTCTGCTTCCTTCCAAATGGCTTCTCTAGGAAGCTAAATCTCAATTCTTCTCTTCATGGCCTTTTTCCATTATCAGCTTTGCACCTGAAAATGCACCACAGCGTGGACTTGCTTCTTCTAAATGCTTTCTGTTCCATTCAAGTGCTTACACCATGCTGCACTCTTTTATGTCAAAGGAGGCACAGAGCCCTCAGAGCGGAGATGATTAGCAGCCGGATATTTTTTTACAGACCTACAGTTAATGAGAGGTTGTTATGTATCAGCACCTTGTCTCAAATTGTAGACCTTATATACCCGTCTGAAATAGCAGTGGTTTGGAGATGTACTGTATCATAATGTGCTAAACACTTCTCAGAGCTGGGTTATGTGGGAAAATTAAAAATATGTGTTCATTACCGTGGTGTATAAAAAAACTGGATAATATTTTTCAACAATCTTTTCCTGTACAGTAGATTAAAAAAATAATGTGTGGGCCCTAGGTCATAACAGAATTGTTAATTCAGAAGCATTTAAAGTACCTCTGTTGTTATAAAATGACAACTTTCATATGTAAAACCACCAAGAGCTTTGCTCTAGATTCAATAAGACCATCTGAGAGCTTAGAACAAACGGCTGGTATTTTAGAGGCACAAAACAGCAGGATTATCACTACCAACTCCCTATGTCAAATGTCTAGACTGCTGCAAAATAAATTATTTCAGCAGCCTGCAGGCATGCTAAAACAGAAACAGAAACTCTTAATTATAGCTTTACTGACAGAATTTGTAGAATGCATTTAACTTGTGCGTGATTTCTAATATTTAAACAGCTCTCGTTTAAGCTGTCAGAGGGATTTTATTGGACATTACACACTGGAAGTTATTGCTTTGTCTTGTTTTATACCCTGACTGTGATTATTTTAATGTGATGAGCCACGGGAATATTAAATTTTCTGACATTATTATGGAATTAACTAGATACACATTAACTTACAGAGTGTAGTGAAAGCACTTTAACCCATTCATAGCCGACTGTTGTCAAACACGATGCAGAAATACGCTGCTCAATTGTTACTTCATGCACCTGGTTCATAATTCAACCCTTTTGCTCGCTACGGATTACACTTTGGGACTGTTTTGTGAGCCAAGGTTGTAATCTAGTGGACAGCAATCATACGTAACATTGTGAGCACTTTACTTAATACTTTGTCCAGGACTTTTTTACCAATGCCTGACCGGATTGGGGCGAGTCCGCAAATTACATTATCCTGCTGAGCAAGGCCTCACCTATAATGTAATAGTTTTGACCCTGACATCTATTTGGTTATGGAAAAAAACTGCTATTTACTGATGTTTCTCTACTTTTTAGAAACACTATTTGCAATTTCTTCCCACTTAAACAATGCTGACAATGAAATGTTAACTTTTTTCAACATAAATCTCATTCTCTAAATGGTACCATGATCAGTGGTCATAATGCCAGGCATGATTGGTGCAAGAATCTACCCTGACCACAAGGGGATATTATCTGAGACGCTTAAAGGCATAAATTGCATACATTCAGAGTATAGGATTTAAATATATCCAAACAGCCGTTGTACACCTAATGAAATTTTCTTCCATTCAAACCAGCCAAATTATAACCATTCCAAATATTGAACTACAGACTGGTTGTCATGGAAACACACACACACACACACACACACACACACACACACACACACACACACACACACACACACACACACACACACACACACGTTTCCATGGGTAAAATGACTCTCCGCAGTGCATCATACATGGTGAGGACTTGTATTTTATGCTAGAAATATCCTATAATTGAGGAGATGTCAAAACCAACCCTATCATGAAGAGTCATGAAGTAAGAGCCACAGGATGTCAAATTAAAAACGGAGCTGAAGGTTGAAAACTCAGGGGGTAAAATTGATCCCCAGGGGTTGTGGTGTTAAGGAGGTACATATTTAAAAGCTGCACGTAAACATAACTCACAGAAGGCTCTACATTTTAACCAACCAACATCCCTTCTAATATCCATCTCCCTTTAATTTCTTCCAATTTTCACACTGGAAGAAATGTGAACCTTCTAACCCAGTTACGTGATTCTTTACGTTAAACGCCGTCATCCAGTTCCCTCAAGAACTGGGACATCTCATCAGCATGCTGTAAATAAAACTACACAGTTCAGCCTCAAAGAATAACGAGTTTCCGCTCATCGCTTTGATCCATCTGCACAGATCTGATCTGGCACAGAAATGAACAATATCCTCATACAAGGATGGCTGGCATCTATCTTACTCAAATCTACTGAAATAACTTCAGTTGCAGGGATTTAAGATTAAACCACGCTTTGATCCCTTTACTTTGTTCCAAGTCAGTTGGAGGCAAACTGAACAAAAGTGCACAAATTTGCAGAACTACAACCGAAGTTTCTTGGAGAAAGAAGCTCTCGGGGGAGAAAGAAAAAAATGAGCGAGGCTGATGAGATTAGCCCCTTCCTCAGAAGCAACAATGTTAATGAAGTTGGGAGCTTTTGAATGTAGAAGATGAGATTTAAAAGCCCCCCAAAAAAACAAAAAACTTTTTTATTACCAGATTGAACAATTCTGTGCCACGTTTATACAATCACTAAATATTTTTGAAGTTGTACATTTACAATATCCTGTCTTCCTTTCACCCAAGGCGAATCAATCAGTGGTATTCTGGCCCTCCAGCATACAGTGATAAATCCCAGTGGGCTGCAGCATCGACTGCTCTGGTTGGCCTTTTTGAAACAAGCTTCTCTGTGCATCTAAAAAGCAAGTAATCAACCTCCTCAAAACCTGACCTGAGCTTGTCGGCGTGCTCCTGTTCAGCTTTCATGCTGCTCGAGATAAATTTGGCAGCAAAATCAAGCTGGTATTTCTGACTCATCTCTCGAGTCTTTGGCGCCGTTTGTGTGGAAACATGTTTCTACACAAAGCGACATAAGCAAGAAAACTGGGACATCTGAAACACTGTCACATAGGTACAGTCAGATTTTTTTTGATTCCTGACAAACGGCGACAAATCTCGTTGTCTGACTTTAATGAATTCACAAACGTACACGGATTTGGATGAGAATTTATGAAAAAGTGAAGCCAAAAAAAAATTTATTTATGACTAAGAGAAAAAAAAACAGTAAGTCTTTATTAAATAACTAATGCAAGTGTGGCATGTCTTTTGGCACAATAGATTATATTTTGGAGTGTTTAAATCACAGCCTGGTGAATTTCAAGTGAAAAAAAATTCACATTTTAAGGTCAATGTTGCTTCTCTAAATATTTGAGGCAACATTAAAACTTGAATCTGAGTGAAAATATGTTGCTGCCACCTGTACTGAATCCCTTCATCACAAACCCCTTAAATGAACATAAGAGCACAGAGGACAGACGTGGACAGAAAGCCGTGTTTTAGAAAGAGAAGAACTCTGCAGGCCAAGATTGTAGCCTTCAGATAAAGAAAGTGCTAGTATTTCAGAAACACTTGGACATTTTTCATCTGATATTTTTGACAGTTTGTGCTGCTAAAAGTTTTTCGCATTCGTCTAAACAGCTATGCATGCAAAACGTGTTTTCACTGGATCTCAATTCAATGCAGTTCATCATGTCGGACTAGAAGAATGAATGTGATTGTCTGATGCTATAGGCTGGATCAAATTCAATTCAAAGAGTTTAGACCAGCCACCAGTCTTACCAGTTCATATGCTTTAAGTTAAAATGTTTTTCATGTCATTGATACTTTAATGTAAACTTTACTTCTGTTCCTTTACTTCTACAATATTTTAAATTACTCTGTGTATGAATAATGGAATACAAATCAACTTTCCTTATTGCGGCTGTGGATAACACATTAAGTAATACAGTCAATGTGCATGAACATATGGAAAATGTACCATTATCAATCTGAAATTGCATTTTTAGTTTAGTCAGTCGAGTGAAACCACTTCTGTATGGAAAAAGGTCCAACCTCTCATTATAGCAACGGAACTGCGTGATCCGTCACTTACTAGCGTTCTGCTCACTCTCTTTCGCCGCATGAAATGGCATGCACATTTGCCTAGAGAGTTTGTCATTTACTTGAATGCAAACTCGTCACATAAATTAATCATGGAAGGCAGCAGAGCAACTGATGTTCCTCTCCGTGGGACATTTGTACAAAAGATTATACATCTCAGTTTTCTGAAGTTAAAAGAACACCAGTGCAGTTCAGCTCAGCCCTGTGGTAGAAGGAGACATGTCAGGCTTTTACACTATGGGATAGATGAAGGATTAACTTTACGATGAGCTAGGAGTGCCCAAGTTGAAAAATGTTTTAACCTGGACACTTTATTACATTATTACAGTTAGAAGGGGGGCTATATGACGAAAGTATCACTTTAATTTTTGCACATTATTTCTGCATAAAGTACTGGCTCTTAAAGAAAAAAAAACACCACAGATTATTACTGTGGGTGAAATATGTAAAGTTATAGAACAAATTAAATGAGGAGTTAAAGTAAAAATTTAACACAATTTAAAAGGAAATGTAAGGAGGTTATTTTCACAAGATATAGAAATATGGGCGAGAGTTAGCACAAAGGTGTACATGTAAATTGAGACTGACATTTGAGTGTGTATGGGCATGTATGTACGTACTTAGACAAATGTAAACCCAGATAAAATAGGAAATTAATTAGCCTATATTTATTCATTATTTTCTTAATAATGAGGGTCCATCTGTAAATATTCTGAGTTTTAGAAGTAGGAGTTCATAAGTTTCTTACCTCTTCCTACCAATTTCCAAGCATGTTAAGATTATTGTGGTACAAACATGTATCTTTTACATTCTTTGTTCATGTGTGTGATTTCATACTTGTATCATGTTTGAAATAAATAAAAATAAAAAGCTTTTCAAAACATACAGTAATCACTTATTAGAATGTTTTTTTTTCTTCATTTTTAAAACAGAACAAATTAGTTTTGTCTAACTAATCTTGATCTCAAAATAAAACACTGACATTTTATTTATCCAACAACAGGGACATTTTTGAACCGGCCTACAGTGACAAAATTTACTTACTTATTGTGGAGGTTCATGTTGTACCATTTCAATTAAATTCATATTCAAAAATATTTTATTGATCTCAGAGAAAAAATGTAATGTTGTAGTAGCTCATTAGTTCAAATTCTTCCAAGAGTTATTGGACGTAGTAATGGCCAGTGGCAGGAAAGATCTCCTGTATTATAGGGAATATGAAAAACCTGCGACCCACGACATTCTCATGAAGAAGGTTGTCAGGATTTATCCATAATGTTCCTGATTTTATGAAGATTCCCTCTTTGCATCATCATCTCCAGAGGTTCCACCGTCGTTCCTAGAACAGAAGCAGCCTTCTTTATTCTCATTGAGCTTCTGTACAATGATAATAAAGAGATTCTGATTCTTTCTGGATCCCTGGTTCTGATTCTGCTTCCCCAACAGATGACGGCAAAAGGAGTGACTCTCAACAACAGCCTTGTAGAAGATATGCAGCATCTTGCTATAAGCCTCAAAACAACAACACTTAACACTCATGCTTCCACTTTCAAACTTCATTTGATGGCATCTTTGGTCAAACGTTACCGAGTTTTTGAGGTACTGAGGGGAGAAAAAACCCCTGTGATGCAGCACTTTTTATTTAGGCACTTATAGTGAATGTGTTTTGCCTCCCTTGTTATGTCTGGCCTGCAAATGGCCTTCACCTGACAGCATACTTATTTTTGAGCATAATTATAGCTTACTTTATACCCACACTTCAGGACCCCCGCCAACAGATGTGCTTCATCATTAAGCTTTAACAGCGACCACAGTCACACATCTCATGTTTTTCAGCATCGCCTCTTGTATACTATAATAATTTAACTCTGGCATGATTAAATAACAGGCACTATTTGGTAAGCACTAATTACGCTTCTTCTATTTGCAAACCTTTTATCTTTTTATTTGTGGTAAATAAAGGAGGCGAGGAGAATCGCTTTGCGCACGTGTGGTTTTGCAGCTGGCAGAAACGGCAATTTCAGAGGCCGTTTTCCAGGGGAGCAGTTGAGCACTCGGAGATAATGAAGATATGTGTGAGGGCAGCGTGAATGGCAGCTATATGTGGGGAATCAACCCTCAGGAAGAGAGGGCTGTAACAACCATCTGTTTCCTTTCCAAATATGAGTTTGTTTGTGCATATCTAGAGAAACGCCTCAGTACCGTGAGCAACAACAGCTGGGCGTTAATTTTAGTTCTGGAAGACTATAAACAAGTGGTAAAAAGCAGTTTTTCAAAGTTAGAAAATTTACATAAAAATACATATTCAAGGATCCATAGGCTACTCAAACTTATGGGACCAAAACTAGCAGACAAAAAGATCACAAAAGAGATTTAATAAATTATTAGACGTGAGTTTTCTTTCAATTACAGAATCACGAGTCCGTCGTTAGGAATTAAACAGGAGATAGACAGACAGACGGGGAATTCCTCTGAAGCAATGTGGGTCTGGTCTGTTGTGAAGAAAGAGCTGACCAAATAAAGCAAAGCTCTCAATTTACTGGTCTGTCCACGATGTTCCGATCCTCACTGATGGTCATGAGATACGAATCATCGGCAAAAGATTTCTGATACAAGCGGCCGAAATGAGCTTTCTCTGGGGAAAGACGGGGTGAAGAGTCCCCTCATCTACGGGGATCTCAAAGTAGAGCTGCTGATCTTCTCATCAAAAGGCGCTGGGTGAGGTGGTTTGGGGATCTGATCAGGATTCCCTCTGGTCGCCTCCTGTTGCTAAGGAGGGGGTCTCTGGGGTTCCCCTCCTGGACTTGCTGTCCATGCAACCGAATCTTTGGATAAGTGAGAGGAAACGGATGGAGGGATTCTATAGTTTTGTGTGTGTTTAGTGGTTCATTTTTTTGGGCAGCTCTGGTCACATTCCGGTTTGGTGTATTAATTATGACAGATTTATGTTTCCAATACTTATGTAATCAGTTTTCAAAATAAAAGGAGCTTTGAAAGTGCATCTCCCTTTTAGTTAAATTGTTGAAACCATCACTTCTACTGTTTGAATATGTTCATTAATAAATTATACTTACTAAGTGCACTTTATATGAGTGGTGACGTTGTTTACTGTTTGATTTAAAATATAGCTTTTAAGTAGGTCAACTGGCTTAAAATGTGTCTATCTAAGAAATGTGTAGTTTTCATTTCTGTGTAAATGTGGAGAGAATAAATATTCTGAAAATCACAGAGTTTGTTGTACTATTGTTTTACCAATACAAATGATCCTTTATTCAGTTTTACATTGAGTTTATGCAAATACAGTTTGTTATTTATATACTACAGCATCTGTCTTCAGTAACCTTTAAGACGGAGCACTTGGATACCAGGCTGAAAGGTAATTTTGATGGAGGAACCAAAAACTGGTCGCAACAAAAGCACAAAAACCCTGAAATAGAAAAATAAATCAGCTGCTGGTCTGAGTTCATATCTGCAAAGGTAATGATGTAGATTTGTCATTTAAACATGTTTTATCTGTATTTATTATGGCTCTGATAAGTTTGTAACACAAACAAACTTGGAGAAAAGGCCTTGATTTTCCTTATTTTTATGTAAATATGGAGTGTAGAAGGTATGAACTGGGAAATGAAATAACTGAAGGTCAAAGCTTTTTGGTTTCTGACAATGTGCTTTGGATAAGAAAAACAAGACTTGAAGACTAGAGAGTGAGTTAAAAAGGCTATCCAGGACGCAGGCATCATTTTCTCCGTCAAACAGCCATCAAGGCTTCATCAGGAGAACCTCTGAGAATTCACCACCTGCTGAGTCTGGTCTAAAGTTTGATAGACTGACCTTTTTCTGGAGTAGAAGGAAAGAGGGAAGCATTGAGAACAAACACTTTGAGACCAAAACAGAACTCTTCATCTGTCAGAAACAGTCGGGCTTGTTATGTCTAACTGCGTTAGTTGTCTGACGAATTAGCTGACTGAAGGCAGAGAAGAGAGCGGTATACTGCATAACAACTGTCTCAGCAGTAAAATATCGCATTAAAAGATCTATAAGTTCACACTATGGAAGAACAAGTACGTTAGGGTATTAAATATGCACTTGAAGTCAGAGGTTTGCACCCACCGGATCAGAAAACATCTTTTGTTCTCACTTTCTGAAGTTAAATCACATGAAACTCTTCTTGTTTTAAGTCAATTAGAATTAACAAAATTAATTATTTTGTGACATTTACTAAATGCCACAATAATGAGACAAAGAAAAAATCACATTAATTTATTTATGTCTTCAAACTATGAAGTTTACATGCATTTCCTTAATATTTGGTAGCATTGCCTTGGAACTGTAGGAGTCGAGTCAAATGTTTTGGGTTTCCTTCAACCAGCTTTTCACATAGTTTGATGGAGTTCTGGCCCATTCTTCCTGACAAGATTACTGCTTCTGCTTCAGGTTTGTAAACTGCCTCATCTACCGACAAATTCTCCCCAGGACTGAGGTCAGGGCTTTGTGATGCCAAGCCTGAAGCATTTAAGGAACCAAATTTGGACTGTAGTTGTGTATAATTATTTGAACAGATAAGCATCTGGAAATTGTTCCCAAGGATGAACATTGAAGAAATTCATAAATAAACCTATGACTTATTTTTGCCCTCATTATTGTGGCATCTTCCAAGTAGAAATAATGTTGGTAATTCTAAGAAAAGCTTAGACTAATTTCATTACAGACCGTGAGGAAAAAAGTTTGTGTGTCTTTTTATGTAAACTTCTGGTTTCAGAAGTATTGGTAATAGCGTCACCTTGATCCTGACTAGCAAACTAACAACATGAGAGTAATCGCACTGTGGAAACTGAACAGAATTTTAGCCTCTTCTGCCCTGTCACACAATTTGAGATGATGTCCCACCTTTGATGCGTCAGACACCTCATGATGACTGACAGATATCCAGTGGCTGTTATCCACTGAGAATAATAGTAAAGCCTCTTGGATCTGTGGCTGTTTGCTGATAACAAAATTACTCCCAGGAGGAATTATGTCCAATTTAACCTGCCACTGTTTTTACTGCCTGTAGAAATGCCAAACTGGAAAATAAAATAAAAAATTAAAAAGTGTGACCACAACCATGGCATGTTTTGTTATTATGCAAAAATTCTTGCACTCATGGCAGAAATGTGAACTGGTGCTTCAAACTCAATCCCAGACAGTAAGTTATGTTTCATTTCTTAATGAAAAGTAGTTTTATTGGTAGCTTCAATTCCAGGCTGAAGTATAAAAGAAATTATGATGCAAAGTGACATCTGCTCAAACAATCTAAATTCATTAGCAAGTGAACTTAACAAGCTGAGAAGTCCTGTAAATTACATGTACCTCTAGGATTTCAGTTATTTGTACTATATTTTTAAATTGTTTAATGATATTTATTTCTGTTTGCATGTGGAATAAATAGGACATGGCACACAGGTTCATTTCACTTTGCCAGTCTTCAAAACTGTGAAAGACAAAAGAACAAATCGGAAGACGGCTGCAAGACAAAAGCTTCTTGTCTGAATTAGTTCAAATGTTTAGAAGACTTTATAAATATGGCTGACAGGCTCAACTGCATATTTGTAACTTTGTAAATTTATTTTTGTAGATTTTATTGTATTATTATCTTGCAAATGGATGCATGACACCTACTAACATCTTTAGACTTTAATATATTTGGTTTTCTAAAAAGCCTTGGCAGTTTTTAATAGTTTTTAACCTTCATAAGCCTTGTTTGATCCTTCACTTGATTTCCATCGTGATTTTGGACAAGCTTACACCCAAGTTTCATCACATGACCAGAAAGCTTAATTAAAAAGGATTAATATTACCATTTAGTTGCCCAAACAACAGAAATGAATTTAACCATCTAGCTGACATCTTTGTTGTTACATTTCGGCTCATTTGAATGTGGATAGATGCCCACTTTCATGTGGCCGGCATGATGACACCCCAAACTGTTCAAACGGATTCGTAACATCACTGCAACACTTGTACTGAGGATTGTGTTTCTAGTGGAGTGCCTCTTTGGTGCAGCACTTGGCAGATTGCTTCCTGCCAACATGCTTTGCAGCTCCGATAAACTGTCCAATATTTCTGATGCAAAAACAAATGTTACAGAGAGTCAAAGTCAAAAGGATGACAGACTTTTGTCGATGTTGTATGCAAATCAAACTTCTGTCATGTTTCCAGGCTGCAAGAGAACAGCTCAGATTGTCAAACTGATCCTTCACCACATCTGTTTGTTTATTCTGCTTCACAATAAATACATAGAGCATATTACACTTTGAGAAAGAGGCATATTGGGTTGTGCTGATGTCTCACCAGATTTCAACAAACAGGGAGACGGTGAAGTAGAGATGAGAAAAAAAGCCGACATGTAACTGTAACTGTTTACGTATCAGTTTTTGCTCCTGAATAATACTCAATTTACTTTTTTGTCCTGGCTTAACAGGAAGATACCAAACCCATTAAATATTAGGTAGGAAAAGTTTCTAATTTAATTAAGGATTGTTGAAACCAGTGAGACTCTCCCTTATTTGTATGCATGATTACAAAAATAAAGTAAGTGCACTGTGAATGATATTGTAAAGCCCAAAGACAAAAGACAGACATTAACGTTGCCTGTCTTCTTACACAAGGGATACACTATGATGTTGATTACAAAGAGTTTAATAGATACTGACTCCTTTCTCGTTTTACAGAAACATAACTGAATTAAATAAAACTGATATACTGAAGTGATTTATTATTTAAGTCAGAGATGCAGATGATCAAACATCAAATGGAAAGAGTTTTAGTTAAATGAATTGATTTTTGACAATAATTTTGAGGAGAATAGATGCTAATGTATGATATAATTAAGTGGGGCAATTGTAGACAACTGTGGCAACATGGAGAAGGTGTTTTGAGAACACAAGGTGGCAAATGAGCAACTGAAGTTCCAACAGAAACTACTAGAAAAAAAAAAGAAAATAAACAATCATTAAAATTCTGATATGTGAATTAAACTGGAATATGACTAAAATCTGATGAAAAATTTCAGTACTCTGAACACCAAAACTGGCCCATCTGTTAAACAGAGATGATGCTGTAGTTAAAAAAGAAAAACATCATGGGACCAGGAAAATTGATCCATCCATCATCTTCCCATCTGAGAGTGAGTAATGAAGGTAAAAGGAAAATGATTAAAATCCAGACAACAAGGAGTTTACAGCTCTTTCTGGGGGATTCAAAAGTTGTTCCAAGGCAGAAGAGATGAAAGTCCCTCCAGAGTCTTGGGTAATGCAGTCATTTGTTCACTTGACTCAAATAAGAAGTTCATGTCACCTATGGAAATTGTGGAGATCAAATAATGTCCAAAAGGCCCATTGTGCTTGTTATTCCTGCTTAGCTTTCAGGCTAGCAGTACTTATCACTCTTGTTCCACATTTGTCTAAGAAAGTTTCGCTTCTTTTATCAAAGTAATCACACTCATTACGTTTCAGTTTCAGGTATATTACCAGGACAAGATGCTATGCTTTCTCTCAGACATTTAATTTAAGTGATAGACTTGTAAAAGATACACACTTTGCATTTTAACAGTGTTGTTTATATAACAAATGTTCCCAAAATCTTCCCTCTAGAGTCTCTGCTAATTTCTGCTGCACATTTATAGTTTCTCAGATGAAGACATTTTACCTTTTAACTTTAGATCAATGCAGGTGGCTTTGTCATTCAGAAAACAATTAGATTTTGATGGAAATGCTAGAACGTTGCAAGATATCAACCTGTCAAAAATAAACCAGCTCTTTCCATCAAGCCCTACTGAATTCTTTGTGAAACTTATCAAGCAAACATGAAGTAGACACATGAAGCAACTATTACAATAGTTAATCTAAATACTAAATGTCCATCAGAGACCCAGTTTCTCTTTATTTTTTTAACGAGACTGGTTTCAGAAACAGAAACTCTTGATAGATTATTTGTAAAATGGATTTCAGAAGAAGAAGGGTCAAACAAATCTCTGTTCCAACCATGTTTTACAAAACAACTATCAAAGGAAGGGGCTCTCATGACTGAGGTGCTAAATGTAAAAATTTGCAGCTTTATCATTTTCACACATCTGTCAAAAGTAATAGCTAAAACTACTCTTCTCAGACATCCTTCAGACTTATACGAAACTTTGGGAAACCAGAAAAGAGGACAACTTTGGGAGAATAAGATGAGAAATCCATAGATAAGAAGAGAAATATGAGAGCAAGAGAGAGTCAGGGAATAAAAACCACAAGAACTTATATAATCCTTCTGTGGAGAAGAAGAGAAGAGATGAAGAGTGCATGAGAAGAAAAGGAGTGTCGAGTATTCAAGCGGAAGACGACAAGATTGAACTCATTTGTGGTAAGCCTCATTTTTTCAACGCAAGCACCTATATGAAGTGGGGAATGTTTCATTTCCTTTCCAATAGACAAGGCCCCATCATTACCTCCCACCAGAACATGGCTGAAAGATTATGAAACTATGCACATATAAGAGTAAATGTATGAAAAAAATAGACACAAGCATTAAATAATCTAATTTTAGAGTATGGCTCCTACTAAAAAAGTTTGAGTAGAAATGAAATGAATCAGAAACTATCTTTTTTTTCTCGCTATCTAAAGTTCAATCAGATCAAACATCTGTTTTTTTAAGTGAAGTAGAATAGCCAAAATATTTAATTTTTGCCGCAATAATAAAGGAGGATAGCAGAAATGTATTTGTTGGTGTCTTCAAAATCAAAGGTTTGCATACAGAATGATCTATCTCTTATACTATCTCTTTAAACAATGATCAAAAGTTCAGATGAAGATTTAATGGCTTTGTGAGCTTGTGATTCACTGACCCATTTGAGTTCGGAACAAACCCGCAATAACAAGGCTGCTATTCTAGTATTAATTGAAGTTCTTCTGTTCTGATGACTGAGAATTACTGCTACAACAGTCCTGGAAACAGACCTGTTTGTACAAAAAAAAAACCTCCTGAGATGTTGTTTAATATTTTAATGTGTTGAAAAGGAAAACAGATCTGAAACCAGCAGACGTCAGTAGTCACCTCTCTTTCACGTTTCATAGCGCTCCTTGCGCTGTGCGTGCTCTTCTAAAATTTCATTTTTTGTGCCACTGATGTCGTGAAGCAGAATGTATTAGTCAGTGAAAATAATGCTGCTGTCTCCTTTCCTTTCTCTGACAACTGCTATAAAAGCCAGCAGGAACAGCATGTAGCCATTGCTGCGAACAACTCTCATTTACATTTGAAACAGGAAAATAGCAGAGAAGGCTACTCAGGAGACAAATACACGGGAAGGAGGATGTCAACACGTGAAATCTGAACAAAAATGCAAAGCTTTTTCTTTTTCCCTGCTTTGGCAGAGTTCATTGCTCTGTTTTGTAAGACTAATCCCTCATGACAAACATACCAAAACAAGATTATATCACAATGAAATCCTTTTCTCATCTCTTTAGTATAAAACAGATCATTATTAGAGCAGAACAGTTTGTTCTTTCAATTCATTAGGTTTTTCTGAATTAACAACCTAATGTTAATTCAGTGACGTAGAAAGACCAAGCCTGAGTTATGCCACAACTTATTGACATCTGAAGCTAAAAAGAAAATTAGCTTAAAATACAACTTCAGATCTTCACCCAGGTATAACTCAGGCATCCACAGATTCCTGTCTGCTGTTGACTATTTGCTACTTTTACCAGATTCTTGACTTAAAAAAAAGAGAAAAATTATCATTCTTACACCCTTTGAGGACATTTTTACTGGGGAATTTCCTAAACAACTAAGCAACATAACCTTTAGTTATGCCTCTGCTGTCTGGAAACTTAACTTGCTTAATTGAATATAGTGTGAGGTGCTTTGGGGTTCTCTCAACTTGATAAAGCACTATAAGTACAGGCCATTATCCTTTTACCCCATTTTACTGTGTTTTGTTCCTCTTTGTGGTTTTGTGACTTTCTGACTGCCCACAGTAACTGGTAACTGGTCTGCACATCGTTGCAAGACACATGACGCATGATTCCTCACATCAGATCAACTTCTCCTTTATGCTCAGACTATAACGCATCACGACCCGTCTTTACCTTTTGTTCTATTTCCCCATGCCTCAGTCAGCTTCACAGATTACTCACATCCTGTCCTTATCTGTCCTAATTACTAATTACATAGTTAGTCTGTTTTAATTCATAATACACCAGACATGGAAAATAAACTCCAGACTTTTCCAACCTCTGTGGGAACCTGGGAACCTATTTGACCACTATGTTGACATCACTCATCCAGAAATCAGAAAAAAAACAGAAACCTTTTGTAAAAATGTTTGGTTAAAAGACAAAAAGTGTTTCACCACAATACACAAGTCCGATCATGTCCGGCAATGTTGGCTGAACAGGAAAGGAAATGAAACGAAAATCCAAGTTGTACGGAGACTCTTCTCCTAATGATCCCTCACAATTGCAGTCCTCTTACTGGCAGCGCTCCCAGATTCGGAGCGGAACAGTTCCCATCAGATGTGGCCCTGCGGCGACCGCTCTCTGCAGAGAGGTGGAGGTCAGCGCTGGCGAGCATTAACCAGAAGAGTGGAGACCATCCATGCCAGGGACGGATGCAGAGATTGACCAGGGAGAGAGCCTTGAGCTGACACCCATCTCTCTCATGTTAGTTTAGCTTTGAAGGAGTCATTAAAAGCGCGGTTGTTGGAAACTCTGCAGAAAGACTATGTGCTGTTTCACAGAGAATCACTGCTGTCTGACTTCGTAGTGAAGATCAACAGTTCACACAAGAACAGCATCATCATTCAGATGATTTCATTGACCCCTTATTCTTAGTTTTTCAGCTCCTGGATGTTTGTGGACTAAATGACACATAACCGCTTTAAAAACAAAGTTTCATAAAACTTGTTTTTGTTTCAATCAAATAACAAAAAAAATCCTCTTGTAGCTGAAGTTTTTATTCACTCACTTGTGCTCCCTGCCTGCATGGTTTCTTTTATAATAATACAATTGCTATTTTATTATAAAAGAAGAAATTATGGCACCTTTCTGAAAAGGTACAACAGTTGAGCTACTGCTGTCAACAACTTAAAGATTTTCTTCTAAAGAAAACACTCTTTATCAATGTTTTACTCCATCCCTCTAATTAAGCAAAGCTTTGGATTAGAGTATGTACTCTTTCATTTTATAGCTCTTAAAACATGGGGTTTCTACTAATTGAAGCCTGAAGGTGCTACTACTGCCATTCATTTAATTTATTTAACATAGAATCTGTGGTCAGGGCTTCTACATTTATTTTGTATCAGCTTTTTTTTCTCAAACTTCCAGTCGCTCATGGAGGATGGCTGCTCATACTGTGGTAGGTTCTGCTGGAGCTTTCTTCCTGCAAAATGAGTTGTTCCTCACCACAGTTACCACGTGCATGTTCAGTACGAGTGAATGCTGCAAAATCAGCAACACAATTCAAACGATTGTCTGCTGCTGCAATCTGCTGGATTTAACAAACATCCACTATAATTCAATGGCATGTTCTCTTGTCTTTCCTGAACATGCAGACAAGGCTGAACAATACAAATGTCTCCATTGAGCATCAAAACTGAACACGTACATATAACTTGGACTAAAATACTTGGAGAGTCCAAGTTTGTCATTAAATTCTCTCAGTTTGTTCTCCATAAAATTACACCACAGATGTTTGGACGCATGTCTTGTCATATTTATACCTGAGGAAAAAAAAGCAATATTGGATTATCACACTCTGATCACGTTTAAAAAGTAACTATGACATAATTTCAGTGACATTTATTTCATAGAGATTTTTAGGAGAGAGGGAAAGATACAGGTAATTTTGTAAAAATATTTTAAGACATCATCTTTTTATATAAAAAACATAATACATGGCTCACGTGCAGATGTGAAACTGACATTTCGAAATGTAGCTCTCTGGGACGTGATTCCAAAATGTATCTGGTTTCCCAAAATGTCAGATCCATGTGGACGAACAGTCTAAACAACAAAAACCTTTGCATATATACCCAAAAACCAGCAGATTCTAATAGTTGCACCAAATCCTCAATATCACAAATTACCCAATCAGAGGTGGGATTCATCCACAGGAAAACTACTCAACCACCCAAGTACTGTCTGATCTTTCATTATTCAATAGAAATCATTTTGGTAATCATAACTGACCTAAAGCTGGAAAGGTTAAGTCTGAGAACTGGTCCTAATGAATTGGTCCTGGTTAGGACAGGTTTGCTGATGCTCTCCTTCGTTTGTTTTAGAATCCATCTCTCCCAGTTGAGGTCTACCTACCGTAACAGTTACAGGCCTCTTCATTCTTTGTAAGCTGAAAAATTATTCACCAAAAACTTATTTTCCCCATTGTATATCCAAAGATTTAAAATGAAAGGCCTCAAACAAGCACATTTAAACTGCAGCTGGGTTCTGTTTCTGCTAATTCTCCTTTGCATCTAAGCTGCAGCGTTTAGAATTGGACCGCCGCAAAGACGTGATGTCAACGAAGCTACATCTGGTTTCATTTATGAACATGTAAATTGAAAAATGAAGTTGTGGGCAGTGGTAATCCTTCATACTTCTAAGGATTATAGCTGGCTTAATGTGAAATTAACACACAGCTTCAATTTGTTACAAGCCATCTGTCTCCATTGTGTGAGACACCAATCATCAGGGGAATAACAGTAAAATGTACATTTTACTGTTGTAGCTTTTCTTTTCACCAGCCCGTTTAAGACTTCCTTCAATACATTGTTTTACTCACAATGTATACAAGGGTTTCTTTTTAGGTGTTTTGTAAATCATTAATAAGATAAAATAACTTCGGTACTGTAAAGTATTAAAAAAAAAGATTAAAAAAAAAGAAGACATGAATAAATAAAACAAAGGCAAACCGAATCAGTAAAAGATGTTTTCAATGATTTCATCTACAAAAGATAAAAATAAGGTTTTCAACCCTAAACAGCCTGTTAAGGGCCACTGGATTTAGGTCTATTCTTTATTCTAGTTCACCTTAATACCTTCATTTGTTAGGTCATTCTGAGGTGAACTTGCTGGGTGTTTTTTTATCACACCCTTAGTTACTGTATGACAAATGTTTGAGATTAAGCTTGTGAATAGATGACTAGACATGCTTCTTCAGGATTTTCTTTAGGATTTTCTTGGACAACCTTTTTTCAAGGTCAAATTTGCCTCGTCTCTTGAACCATGAATTCTCAGTCATCTTATTTCTTTTGTGGTTACCTGGATGAAGATGTGCTCCTGGAATAATTTGGGTAGAGGGGTCACTCCTGGAGAGGTTGAGTACTGTTCATTGTTCATTTGTGATTTGTGTCCTTCGCTCAGGTTCACTGGAGTTTTAAGACATGCCTCTGTAAATATATTCAGAGAGAAAGATCTGAAAGATGAAAATATACCTGTGGTCTTGTTTCGTATGTGTTTATTAATTTATCCACATCAAAGTATTCTATCAAAATGTTGTCAAACAGATTTACAGGTTTGGCAGTTTTTTGGCCTGGATGTGAATAGTGAAAATAAACAAATGAACTCACTAAAAGTTTGTTTTTTTTCACCTAGTTTTTCTTTGATATCAGAATGTATTGGATGATTTGAAACAAATTGCTTTGACAAGTAGCAAAAACAAAAAACATCTGTAAGAGGATAAACACTTTTTCACAAAACATAAAATTAAAGTGAGGAAAATATGTGACGAATATTTCAAGATCTGTAGAAAATACAGTGTGAAGTGCAGATCAGGGATGGGTTAGTGTAATACTATTGTTGGGAGTATTTTAACTCCTGAAAAGTGCAAGCAAAATGGGAGTCTTTCAATAGGTGTGCAGGTCGAGAGTCGGCCTTTATTTAATATTCAAGGATGTGTAGGAGGGAGTATTGTAATCATTTATCACTTGCCATAATGCTCCTACTGTACTTTAAAGTTTAGCACTAACATTTGCCTCCTCTGATGCCTCCTTCCCCCGCATTAAAGGAGCTATTGATCACTTTTTGGGATGATACCGCTACACTGCCGTGTTTTAAATGATGTCAACCTCTTTCCACTCTGACGCTGAAGTGCATTCAAGGTCTTCACACCAAAAACTCATCACATTATGCCTCACACTGATGCACCCTGGAAGTGAGAACATTTGGTGCATGCAGCGCTGGAGAGGAGTAAATGATTGCAGGAGCAAATGATGAGCAAGCTCTTCCTTATACTGTATGTTCCTCTGGATGTGTAGTGGTGGACGCTGTGTGAGGTAACCCTACACTAAATGAAGCAGGGAGAGATACGGCATCTATGATGAGGTGTGGAGGCGCTGGAGAACATTATTCTGCCACTGCGTGAACCTTCAGTCACCTCTCTCACAAATCAGACACCGCATGCTATTTCAGTTGCAATACATAATATGGTAAAGGTTCTCTCGGTGACCTGTCACATACAGGCTATAGGTCGGATACTACACACGTGGAGATTTGCACACACGGATGTTATATACATTAACTCCTAGATGCTCCGGTAGCCGTTCCAGCCCTGGACCTGTTTCAAAACTGATTGAATGTATTTTGGCAGCATTCAATAAACTTCCTGTTGCTAAAACTGACCCTTAAAGGGACAGAACCAATCTTTTGAAATGTAGCTCCTTCAAAAAAAAAAATAGTCTGCCATCACTTTTCCATTGCACTGGGTTTTACATCAAAGCATCATCTTAAAACCACAACTTCAATGTGTCGTGTTGGAATAATAAATATGCATATTTCTAGAGTTTTTTTTATTCCTTCCTTTTATTATTTTCACAAATGAAAGAAATCTGAGTAGGATAAACATGAATAGGGTTTTTGTCTAAACCTTTGTGTTGTAGCTTTATGTATGGATCATTTTCTGATCTTAGTCTCAAGTACTTTTACAACCTCTTAACAAGATTCTGTTTTCCAAAGCTGCCTTGTATTTAGTGCCATGTATTTTTTTCCATTAACCCTGTCCCTCTTGAAGAAAACGCCCCCCCAGCATTATGATGCCAGCACTATGTTTTGCAGATGTTTTTTTGTCCAGTGATGTGCAGACATCTGTCAGAGGGTACATACTCTGTCTCAAAGCTCTCCACAATTTTCTTCTGTGTCAAAGGAAACAAAAATCTTGAGCAATTTGTTCACTCCCTCACCTCACCTGCACCAAAAATCTGATGCAGCATGATTCGGCATGTTGCGTCTACCTCCTGGTCTAAGTGTGAAGAGGGAATATATCTACAAAAATGACACAAAAACCTCTGAACGAGACAATTAGGGCTACTTCCTTCTTCACAAAAATGGAGAGATGTCAGATTTTAGATGTCATTTTAATTCAACATTCACATCTTCCCAAACAAACCAGACTTTCAAGTCAAACAAACCAAAGTTTGACTAAAGCAAACAGGGTTGGTATGAATGCACCCTTACAGTCCAAACTCTTTCCTTTTATATTCAGCTAAGTGAATGACTCAGGCAGAAATGTTGTTATATTTTCTCCCCAGAAATGTAGAATGCTGCCTGAAAAGGCTCACCAAAAGAGGCATAAGAACGAATCATTATTTAAACTAAATAGAAACGACAAAGATGTACTTTTATTAAAGGTGTAAAAGCACATAAGTTGTAGTTTTGGCTCAGTAAAATGAAGCAAATGTCAAACAATGGCTTCCCTCCACTAATTTTGAAGCAAAAATAGCAAAAAAAAAAAAAGAAACTGAAATAAAATATCCTCATTAGTGAGGTAAGAGGCTATGCACAGCAAGAACAGGATTTGTCTGCAGGTAAGCTGAACATTTATGTGCAGTTTAAACTAAACGGTGTCCCACAGGCCCCATATCACGCCTGAAACTGAAAGATAATCCTCGTTTTAGTCGACAAGAAGTGTTTGTTGGTTTCATTTTGTTGGCCTTAAACTTATGGATAATACAAGGAAAGATGGAGGTAAATAATTTCTCTCTCAGTGAAAATAGGAAGAGCTGTTTGTGAAAGTGCTCAACCAGCTCCTCACACCTGCAAGCATGTGCACCAGTGCACTCACACAAATAACTTTCTAATTTATCTTTGCTAAGGTTGATCTGAGACGAATAAAAAGGGGAGCTAGGGCTCAAATGACAGATGGCAGGTCGAGATTTTTTGTAAAACATTGGCTAATTACTCTAATGTGCACATATTGAACAACTATAGAAAAGAGAAGGATTACCAGTCATACTCCTCATGCAAGTTTTTCTCCCGTTTGAATCAGCTAAAAAACAGAAGGACATTGCAAAATGGTGCAGAAAAAGGCAATCAGGAGGGGCTGCCGGACCTTCCCATCTGCTTTGTTGTTCCCTATGTGGCACTTTTCTTACTCTATACTCTAGTTTGCACGTAACATTTTATTCGGCATGCTGCATCTGCCTCCTGGTCTCAGTATGAAGAGGGAATATATCTATAAGAAGTGCCGGTTTAATGAAAAAAAAAAAAAATCACCTGGCTACAGTTCATATATAGTTATTTTTATCGTTTTCGAGTCTAGTTATTCCATACATTATTATAGATAACTGAATTGCTGTGGAGTCAAGAATGTTTGATCCTTTTAAAACCTCATCTAAAGCTGTAATATCACTTAACTAAAAACACCAATGTGGAATATTTTCTGGGTTACAGCACAGTCTTCATATTATTACATGAACAGGATTTTAACATTTGTACCCTGACTACATGAGTAATGTGCAAAGCTGTTGACACAAATGCTCAAAACAATATTTAAAATGTAAAAAATTTAAAGGATCCCCGTCTAACCTGAGGGAGCAGCAGGTGATTTACTCTTTACTCTGCCACTGGCTGCCTCTGGGACAAACAACATTCACACAGTATGCTCTGCTGGCAGACTGTGACAGGCTGCAGGCTGTTTGGAGGGGAGATGGAGGAGAAATGTGCTTTTACTTTCTGTACATTTTAGCGTGTCAGAACAAATAAACAGTGACATTTAAAAGTTTAAGCCGCAAATTTATTGCAGCAATGCAAGAATTTGTCCAGCTTTGGTAGAACTTTATGTTTAATTATATAAAAGTAAAATATAGTCAGATAACGTTATATTTAGTTCGATAAATCCCGATTTGCAGAAAAGTGTCAGAAAGTCATTTCAAAGTATACTACCACAGTGAAAACACGCTCCTTCACTTTGTTGTAGACTTTGACTTTCACTGTGTAACATATTGAAAAAGATGAGCAGATAAGCAACATACCTGATCAGTCAGATATGATGCATTTGGAGTGAGAAATTTACTGCATTAGCTGTTCCCTTGGATACCAACTATCTCACCTCGACACCATATCCTTCAGACAGTCACTAATAAATGAGGGGCAAGGACGATGATTATGTAAAATTGCCTTTTTTGCATTACACACCATGCTATAATGTTATTACCTCATTAGACACACACCCAGAGTGTTGCTTTGATGCAGTCAGTGAACTGCAGTCTCCAAGCTGAGCTTTCGCCTCACACAGCATCCCATCCTAACACCACCACCCCTCAGCTCCTTCAGACTAGCCTGCAGCAATAAGCAAACACCTGCTGGAACTTCGCCTCTGCTGAGCTTTTCATATAAATTACTTCTCAGTGCAAAGCAACAACAGTATAACGAGAAGCAAAGTTGTGATGTCATGCTGAATTTGTAGTGTCAGAAAGAGTGGGAGCTAGAGACAGATTACAAATTACATCCATCCATCCATCCATCCATCCATCCATTGTCTCCCGCTTATGCGGAGTCGGGTCGCGGGGGCAGCAGCTTCAGAAGGGAGGCCCAGACTTCCCTCTCCCCAGCCACTTCTTCCAGCTCTTCCGGGGGAACCCCAAGGCGTTCCCAGGCCAGCCGAGAGACATAGTCCCTCCAGCGTGTCCTGGGTCTTCCTCGGGG